>JAOTRA010000018.1:4708079-4741796 GCA_026260255.1 Pseudolaguvia tuberculata
CAGACACACAGACACACAGACACACAGACACACAGACACACAGACACACACACACACACACACACACACACACACACGTGTTAGACGTAATTTTTGTTCAACCCATATGGGTTCCTTGTTGAGTCTGGTTTCGCTCAAGGTTTCTTCCTAATCCCACTCTAGGAAGTTTTTCCTAGCCACCGTTGCCCCCGGCGCACATCAGTAAAAAATGTAAAAAAATGTAAAAAAAGATATAGAAATAAAACTGAATTTAATTGAATGTTTAATATATATACACGTTTTATTACAACCCATATTTCCTTCATTTTTGATGCATCAGCACAGTGAAACTAAAAATATCTAATGTTTATCTAATAACAATTAAAATCAAGGAACAGCTTGAGTATGTATGAGGGGAAACATTTAAGCTCGCAAAAACCAAGATTGATTCAGTTAAAGAGTGGAAAGATAAACTCACCGGCTTCTTGTCCTCCACTTCTCGGATGCTCAGGTTTTCCAAAGGAATGATTCCTCTGGGTTCTTTGTCCTAGGAAGAACAAGGAAACATAAATAATGCATGTGTAAGAGAATATGCATCCTGCAGTATACACTATTCTGTAGAATACATAAGTAAGAAAAGATTATTTATTAGGAGAAGTGTTTATTAATTTGACATGTTTATAAGGAAATTGTGATAAACTGATGTTAAACGTTATCCACCAATGTAGATCAGTACACCAAGCAAAGGAGATCAAAGGAGACTGAAAAACTAGTAAAATTGGGGTTACGAAATACCCAACGCATTATAAAAAACAAAGTATAGTGAGGAACTATCATCTTTGAGGAAGAAATGTGGTCAGATCGTAGAAATGGTGATCACTTGAATGTTTGGTGACATCAAAATATAACTATTGATTAGTTATTGTGACTATTGACAAGTGTTAATTCTTAACTCAATCTGTGTAACCATTCACCAGTGAGGCTAATCAGAAAAAAGGTCTTTTGTTTGACAGTGATGGGCACAGAGTCAGAAAAGAGTTGAATAAAGTGATGTGCCCATCATGCTTAACATTTACCGTACAAGCATGTGAGGGTAATGCTATGATCTGGGGTTCAGCAATGTTATGTGCCCAAAAATTGAGCTGACTTCCTAAATATATTTTATTTCCAGGTTATCAACTTACTGTAGTGTACTCAAAGTAGTAGAGGCAGTTGTCCGTGAGAATGAACCATCGTCTTTTCCAGGTTTTCACACGTCCACCTGTAAAACGGGAGATGATTCAGTTTAATCGCGCCACAGTGTAACAATGAAACCTCAGAGCACCCAGCAGTTGGAGAGTGGCACGGCATGGCAAGCAGGACAGACAGATGAGCAGGCGGACGAAGAGAGCATTTCTTTAAATATCTTTATTTTCCTTCCTACCACCAAAAAAACTGCATTAATTTAAGACTCAAACAACAAGCAAATAATGATTAAATACAACAAAAACAAGCTCAGGTTAGCCAAACTTAACTGCATTATCAGATTTTAGATGATCTGTTAATCCATCATAGATAATCATTGAGACAATATTGACTGTACTGACTCCAGAAACATTTGAAGGATTCTTTCATCTTACCTTATCTCATCTTATCTTATCTTACCTTATCTTATCTTATTTCGTTTTAAATTGTTCCATTGTCTAAAGCCTATCCTATTGTGTAAATTCAACATGAGTAGACGTATTTACACAACAATGCCTTTTCAGATAGGAGAAATAATTTTTTTTTTACTTTCAAATATGAGCATATCAAAATCATCCTCATGGCTGAATCAGGAAATTCTGCCAAAGTTAGCATAGAGTAATGAACTGGATGATCGCGTACAACAAACAAGAACAAAAAAACCCTGCTAAAAATGTATTGACAAATGACACAAATGGTGACTGATAATGGATTAAAAAGAAATAGCCAGAAATGTACCATAAATATAACCACAAATGGTAGCTTCCTGTCTTAAACAAAAGTTTCTCTGCTAGGTTTAGAGATTAAAAACAATTTTTAACAGAGTAATCACAAAAAAGAACGAAAATCATCCCCTAATGAATATATACAGATCTATGGGTACACATGCTTTTGAGTGACCACCACAATAACAATATCTACTTAATAAGTACTATTTATTACAAAGATTTGTAAGAAAAACACATGCCTGCACATTTGTAAGAAAAAAACATGGTTAATTTCTGTGCTTCAGACTGAAATGTTTTTTCAAACATTCATGCGTGAATCTAACTACCAGTATAAACATACAGTGGCATTAAATGGAGAACAGGACCAAGAGTGAGCTGGTTGTTTGATTGGGTTTAATTAGGATTAATGATCACTGAAAATAACTAAGCAGCAAATCAATTGGCAGAGGGTTTGGGTTTAATGGTGAGGACTGTTTGGGATTAGAAAGCAACCAAATGCTAGTGGAACAGAAATATAATGGTGATGTATTCCCAGTTTACCCCTACTCCTACCTACATGCTGGACTTTTTCATTTAAAGGTGCACTAAGTAAAAAGCGCGATTAACCACACTGTCAGGCCGACTGGATTCTAGATTTCCAGCCCAAGTACAAAGATACTTCGGCTGCTCCTGTTAGGGGTCGCCACAGCGGATCAGCGTGATCCGCACATTCCACTTGGCAGAGTTTTACGCTGGATTATCCGGGCTTGGCACCAGCGCTAAGGCTGCACTGACTTGTGCAAACCTAATGGCTGGGATTCTGCCTAATGTACATGTTTTTCAAGTGCAGCTCATTCAAAATGATTAGCCCAAAATCCAGTGTTGATATTAAATTATTATTATTGGTATTAATAACTAAATATATTTACAGTTGTATTAAAAAGCAGCCCAAATGGTATCCTAATTATAATAACCAGCCTAATTCTGCTTCTTTTGATCATTATGGACAAACAATGCATTGGGTTAGGTGATGACATTTGTGATGCTTTTTGATACAATATATTTAGTATTTTATATTTTATATATTTTTCCAGATGAAACAAGTGTATTTTTTACTGCTTACAGTTTCCAAAAACAATGAATGAGGCAGACTAAGAATTTTATTTTTGGTATTTGTCAAATGCCTTAATCAACATTTATCGTATTTATTCATCTAAACAATTGCGGTTTAAGGGTTTGGCTCAGGGGCCCCGCAGTTGCAGTTTGGTGGTGCTGGGAATTAATCCCATGATTTTCCAGCAGGCAGACCAAGACTAACCACTTCTAACCAGTCGACCTTTATAGTCACTTTAACTTGTCTACAATAATAATGTATAGAATAATGTTTTTTATGAATGATTAATGCAGTGTATTGTACAAATAATTATTCACATTTGCACTCTCACTCTCACTCTCTCTCTCTCTCTCTCTCTCTCTCTCTCTCTCTCTCTTTCACACACAAACTACTTTTATCTAGTATCTTACATGCACACTTGCAGAGCAGGCCACACACAAACTCACTCAGACACACGCCTCTGCTTTACTGACAGGATGGAGACCAGCAGCCCAAGCACTTTGGTCCAGCTGCAGCATTTCCACAGTCTAAATAAAGCATGAACACCAAATCTATCCTGATCAGATGAATATAAAATGTAGCACACATAATTTTTTTTATTCCTAATGCTATACATTGACTATGCTGGTCAATGCTTCTACTTAACGAGTGTTTACTGCTTCCTATCCTGACTGCTGATTAATCGAAAATACTGCAGCTGCCAAAGTGTAAGTAAACAAGACATTAAAAACAAAACAGAACACCACAGGAAACAGTAAGAACTCTTTTACTACTGGTCATATTGAACCACAAGCACCCTGCAACTGAGTGACGGAGAAAGAGAGTAAAAAAGAGCAGGGCTTATGGGCAATCCATCAGCAAACAAAATTAGACAAGACTGATGAGAAAGCTGAACTAAAATAAAGGAAAGAATCCTAACACCAGAAAAAGGAGAGAAAAACGAAAAGCATGGCGGACCACCAGAAGCACCCAAGAGCGAGGAAATGGACTAGCTTGTTTTTTTTTTTAAATAGGAGAGGTGGGGAACAGGTGTACATACCTCCTGAGGGAAAAGATAACAGCCAAAATCATGGGAACAAACAAACACACGAGGAAGAAAAGAAAACAAACAAATCAAATTAAATCAAATGAATTAGTGAGAAATTATTTCCTCTGAACGACATTGCACACTGCTGATCAAAGGAAGTGCTTTAGCATAAGTAAATAAAATGCAAAGTCAAATAGGTTAACAAACCATTCGGGCCACAAGGGGGCACTTGTATTGTATAACAAATGACAGGGCAGTTGGTCGAATTGTTGGTCTCTGCACTCCTCATCACAGCAGCAGCATTTTGATCAATACCCCAGCAGATTAAAAGGATCTGTTTCTCTGGTCTGGGAGCAACTGATCCAGACCCTTGTTTGGTGAGGGAACTGGTAGCAACCCAGTTGAAATCATCAGACAGGGATAACCAGAGAAACATTATATAGTATGTAAGTGTAAAGTTGTAAGTTTGTAATGACTGAGAAAGACAGTACGTGTCTGTATATGTAAATACAAACACACATTGACATACAAGTAAAGAGTTCTGCTTAAATATATTTCACTCTTACTGAAGCGGTTGCAGTTTATCAGATCCTCACAACCGAGCAGCAAATTAAATCCTCAGGCCAGCCACAAAAACCTGCTCATGGTTTACTGCCTAAATGTCTTTAGATGATATTGCAGATATATGAATATTTAATGACTATACATGACCTCAAGGTTACATCAATAATGAATGCAGGGGCATGTGGAGGTGATACAGACGTCATAAGAACATACACTTGTACAGTAAGCACAATTGTCATTATTATCTATACCTAAAAAGAAAGTGCATTGAAATTACTATGAGATTACATAGAGACCAAGTAAAATCACAAAACTTTTAAGAGTATCAGATGATTCTATGTCTATGCGTTTCACTCACCCAGTTTGAGCAGCCATCCCTCCCGGTCAGGGTTGAAGAACGTGTGTGTGAGATCATTGCCGTCATCCTCTGGGATTTTAAATGGCTCATTTTTGATGCTCTCATACAAATTCTACAAAGAAAAACACACAAAAAGAAAGGAAAAGAACAGCAACGTTATCACAACATGACTTCAATTACATTGTTGGTAAAAAGGATATGTTTTAAATGATTAAAATAAAATGCTAAGGCTTTAAATAGAACCAGGGCAGTGACGTGGAGAGAGTTTCACTAGAAAATGAATTACCTTCAAATGCTCCGGTCCTCATCTAAACAACACTTATGTGTTATACAGGTTTATGAAGGCAGTGGCAGATCCATAAAGGAGATATAATCACTGATTATGATCTGTACATACAGTAAACGTATCCCTTATTGATCCCTAATAGCTAAATTCTCACCTTGTACTGATGCCATACAGGAGGAGAAGCAGTCAAGGGTGATTTCTTTCCATATATAATCCATGATCTTGCAATATAAATAATGCGGTCATAAAATATCAATTCTGAGGATTTTATTCATTCGTTCATCTTCTTACCCGCTTATTCCCTTAATTCGTGGGTCATGGCGGTCTGCTGGTGCCTATCCCAGCTCACATGGGGCGAGAAGCGGGGATACACCCTGGACGGGTCGCCAGTCTATCGCAGGGCAACACATAGACAAACAACCGCACACACATTCACTCTTATGGACAAATTTAGAATCACCAATCGACATAATCTGCATGTTTTTGGACTATGGAAGGAAACCGGAGTACCCGGAGGAAACCCACACAAGCGCGGGGAGAACATGCAAACTCTACACCAAAAGATCTCCGGCCCGGGAATCAAATCCGCATCCTCCCTGCTGTGAAGCGACCGTAATATCAATTATGATATCAATTATGAGGATTTATTTTTTTTTATTTTAAATAAGTGAAGTGCATTGGTGTTTGGATAGAGAATGTAGCTACTGGAGTAAGACAAAATGAATATTGAAGATTTCAAAGCTGGGCCATCATGGTGTTTCAGATTTATGACAAGATGATTAAAGTGGATTGTGGTTTCAAACACAGGAGAAATGAAAGTAAATAAATACCGGTTATTATTTTCTCTTGGTTCTGTTCAGTTTTAATTAGCAAATTTGCTGCAGTGTTAAAATGAACTGTTCGGAAAGAATCTGTTCAATTACATGCATGTACATTTTCAGTACAAAATCCTTTTGTACATTCAGTAAATAACTCATTTTTAAACATAGATATCTAGCTCGTGCGGCTTGTATATCTTTTTTTTGTATGTTTGTTTTTAAAATAGAGCAGCTTATATACAGGTGCGGTCAATAGTCCAGAAAGTACGGTAACTCTCTGCAAATACCTGTTATAATAATCGAACTTTAAAATTAGTTCCTAAATTAAAATTAGAGACATTGAAAGAGTTAAAAAAAACAAAAAACAGACTGACCCGTAGCAGGTCCTCTGGTAGATCTCCACCGTCATTGATGCCTCTGTTCATGGAGATGAAGCGCTCCACTGTGGGTTTGTCCTTAACATTGGGGTTATGAAGGCTGGTGTTCAGCATGATGATGGCAAAAGAAAGGATGTAGCATGTATCTGGAAGTACAAAAATAAACCAGCTCCTCAGACGTAATGTGTTCCTTGACTGGCCAACAGACTAAAGTTACAGTTACAGTTCAGCATTTAGCAGAGAGACAATGCTTATAATTATATCCTAGAACATTTCACTGCTGATACAGATACAATCACAAAAACAGTGTAACAATCTCCTAAAACAGTAGCAAACTCCAAAAACAGACTACAGAAAACAAAGAAATGTATTAAGAAAAGACCATGCAACCTTTTAAAATCGTTTTAGTATTTAGAATCTGTCATGATTGCAAATGGTATTAAGAAAGTGTAATGGGTCAAACCGGCATTCACAAATGCAAATGATAAAAATGTAATAGTTTTTAGGGGGCCAATATAATTCTTGATTATTCGCACCCTATAAATCTTATAAACCCATTATGAATGTTAATAGCTGTAACGCTGAGGTGGTGAGGGCAGCGAAGAGAGCCGGATCCATTTGTGCAGTGAAGTTGAGGTTTTATTAGTGAAGAGTGCAGATATGTTTACAGGGGTGAACACGAAAACAAAACATGAAGACACGAAGGCGATACACGATGAGACTATAAACAAAACAAAGATAAATACAAAACTATATACAAGAGCTAAACAAAAACGTGACTATGCCAAACTTTTTAAAGTATCCAAGATTCCACAACACTTCTACCAATACTAACCACTCAACAACCGTACATTCAACAACCCACAACGCGCATACCTAGTTGCCAGGACGACGACGCTAAACATGGGGGCGGCGCTTTGCCTGCTAACGCTGAGAGAGGGGCGGTGCTTCGTCTGCTGATGCTGAGCGAGGGGCGGAGCTTGGTCCGCCACCTTACACTAGCAAAGCATTTTGGTATAATTACCCTTGTAAATAAAACAATCCATCATCTCCTGTAACGCTGGGGACCCCCTGTTTGCCAAAATATTTTAGCTTTTGAAATAAAAGTAGCACATGGCAAACAAGATTACATACCACCACAATTATTGAACATGTCCCGTTGACAGTGGCCTAATTACTACTGCACAGTCCATGGATAAGGGTACTTACTATGAAGTATTGTTGGGTGTGTTTCAGTCTGAACTAACCAACCTGTATCTTCTAATGTACTGTTATACTGAACATGTCCAGTTCTTGTTCTTGTTTTCTTCTTTTAGATTCTACATTCTACCCTATTATTGATGTTTGCTGATGGCCTACTGGGTTAGGGTGCTGGTGATTTTATCCTTGTCTGTTTTTGAATTAGTCAGCCAGATGTAAGTATTTAGAAAAGTAACAAATAGCATGTTTTGTTTCACTTCAACTGACCTAAAAGTATGTGTGTAAGTAAGTGTATGTCAAGTTGACACAGCAGCACTTTATCCCATCTGTGTGTCTCAGCAGAACATAAGCACATAAATAATGTAGTTCAATATGTCTGATTTAGACTGTCAGCTTCAAAAACACATGCATACACATGCACAAACATAATCACACAAGAAGAGGTTATACAGGAGAATCTCTACAGCGGAAGGGAGCATTAGAACAGAAGAATTTACAAAATGCATACTAGGCTTGACTGACTATTCCTGTGTGGCTTATTAAATGCTTTATCTGTAATTGTCTAGGTGGATCCAATTAAAAGTTAAACTGAGTTTTTAAAAAATCTGTGCAAATATATGCAACGGGTATGGATGGGATTGGTTCAAACTCCACTGAATGTAGACGGGATTAAAAATATAGTAATAAAACTATCAACAAAACTTTAGTCTGCCGCATTGCTAAGGGAAATGTATATTCATAAATATTTCTTTGCTACATGATGTAATGCCTTAGTAGCTACACATGCTGACCTACCAGTGGACTGGAAGACTCCAGGGTTGCATTGGCAGTAGCGCTGAGCAAAAGCCTCCATCATCCTATCGATCTTTTGCGCCTCGCCTGGTAATCTGAAGCTCCAAAGAAATTGCCTGCACAAAACCCATCATTATTAGCAGTCAGTTTAGTAGAGAATTTCTGACATTATACATTTAAAAATACCTTAATACAAAAACATTTCAATAGGTTCCGGTGTAAGTCAGGGTGTTTGCTTTACCTGAGAGCTTGTACAAGGTTCAGATCAGTAAACTCGTGCAACTCCACAAAAGCGTGGAGCACTTGAATGTTGAAATCATCTCTGTAGATCGGAAAGATTAGAGAAAAGATAAATTGCCACAAATTGCCTAGATTTTTCTAGCTTAATATTTTTTTCAGTTTTATTTATGAGGTATAAATATGCATTCATTATCAACTGAACCTACAGTACGATCTATAAATTGCAGCTGGGCATCACCATTTAGGATCCTGGACAAATAACAACTTAAAAAATAAATCTAATGTTAAAAATCATAAAATAAAAGGCTCTGGGTTGCCTATAATATATTTTGATATATTTTTTTTTACTTAGGTCCTAATCTTTGTATTCTGCTTTTAAGCACATTTTACACATCGCCTCAACGCTCAGGGTTGTATTTCAGAAACATGCAGACAGCTTTGCAGGTGAAGTCCTGAAAATGTGAAATACAACCTAGAACCCACCAGCTGCATACACTTTTATCTAAAGCATGACATCACACTTGACCTGCTCTAATACTCTGGTACTGATATCCCCCAGGGGAATTGTGGGATGCCACAATACAGCTTCCTGCGACCCTTTTGCCTTTCTGATCTTTCCACTCACAATCTCCCAGATTAAATAATGTGGACCTCCCATCTCACTGTCAATCCTTGGCTGATAGATTACCAATGAAATGGAGACAACAGTGTGCTCCTTTCTCTACATCTTTTGGACCCACCCACACACTGTGGTCATTAAAAGCAGCGGTGGCAGAGGGGTGGGGAAGGAGGGAATCCATTACGATACAGAGATAAAAAGAGAGATACAAAGAGAAGAAATATATACATACACAGAGAGAGAGAGAAAGAGAGAGAGAGAGAGAGAGAGAGAGAGAGAGAGAGAGAGAAAGACGAAGGAGAAAGAATATAATAGTGGTTCACATTCAGATCCACTATGCGTTGGCTGAGTGAAAAGTATTTGTCTCACTAGTTAGTGTCTGTGATGGGTTTGATTTCGGTTCCCCAAACCATTTCACCTCTATCCTATCTCATCAATATAGACAAAATGCCTCAAAAATATAAATATATGGTACACATTTACATTTGTTTATTTTAAATATTATTCATTCATTCATTCATTCATTCATTCATTCATTCATTCATCTAGTATACCCACTTATTCCCAAATTCAGAGTCATCTATTGTCTATACATCCCAGTATAGACAATAGATAACCTTTAAAAAATGTTATATCGTCTTAGTCAACCTGAAACCAAACCCACACACACCTCTCTCCAAGGTAGTCCCCGATTGCTGTCTTATTCAGGCCCTCGCCCTTGTAGAGAAACTGTGCAATGTCATCACTGGTGTTCTTCAGGAGATCGTTTTCAATCAGAAACTGAATCCCCTGAGAACCAAAATAAAATCCATCATCAGTATACTGCACACACTACTCATGTCAATAAAGTCTTTAATGGCTCTTATGAATCACCTTCTTAGGGTCCATGTTGAACTTCTTGCGGCCCATTGCAACCTGCTTATTCCTCTGCATGTTTTTCCTGATTTAAGACATTCAGAGTTGAAAGTTAGAAAAACCTAAGTTTATATTAGTTAAAATCTTTTAAATAACCTGCTCTCTTTTCCGTATAGAAGTGAGCTCAAATAACTAGTTTGGACGCCATTAATAATTGTGCGATATGTTTTCTGTACATGAGCATACTGATTGTGAACATAACAGTCTTTATTTTTATCATTTATTTGTTTCTTAATCACCATCAGCACATTTCTCCAGTTAATGATTGCATTAATGTTATAAATTGTACACAACAAAAGTCTCCTATTTACCTTGTGGAAATTTGTGGATTTTTTGTTGAAAGTGGTGCAGCCAAAAGTTTTGGGGTTTTTTCCCAGGCAACTTAAAATACATACCTGGTAACTTTCTTTGATAGCTGCATTTATGTTTAATGTCCATAAATTGAAAAGAATGTTGGCTGGATGAGTGTTCCAATGCTTTTCCATTACATGAAATTATGTAAATCAGTGATAAACACTCTGGCTCCTTTAGACAGTCACAAACAACATTTGATGCAAAAAGGTTGCTCCATTAGCTAGCATGTCCATATGCTTTTTTTTAACCTGACTAATGGATTTTAAATGTGCTTAAAATCCACTACAGTGCATAAACAGCTCATAAAAATAACCATGAGCGCTTAGGTTGTTTTGAGAAGTAGAATCGCCCTGCATTCTGCCTCTCTTCCAGAGATTCCCTATTGTCTCTTCGATGTAAATTATTCAAATAACTCCCATTAAAGGGTTATAGAACTGATAAAAGATTTACAGCGCTATGGACTGTATGGGAATTTCGCTCAAAAAATAGGTCTTTCTGGAACAGGCTGGCACTTGGTTTGGGCTTTTCGAGTTAATGAAGTCAATATAGTGAAGGGTATGGACTGAAGCACTACCTCTCCTCAGTGGAACCCAGGTTTTCAATCTCACTGGTCACCTCAGCTATCTCATCCTTCAAACGCTGTAAGGAAGAAAGGAAAGATGGTCAGAAAATAGTTTAAAATGCAGCAGGTCATGATGTTATAGTCAAATATGATGTTATAGTCAAATATATAGAGATAATGCAGCATTATATGTCCTACAATCCGTTAATATTAAAGTTAATCGGCAGCAATGATGATTATAATCAAATGTCATATTTTCCAACAGTTTATAGGTCATGTTATTTGAGAAAAATAATCGAGAAAATAATCAAGAAAAACCATGTTATCACATGTTACCTATTTTCAGTTCTGTTATAGCAGCTATAAACAGTCATTTCCAAACCACATGATCTTTAACCTACAATATATCAGCCGTGTTACCAAATTGATCAGCAGCTTCTGTCTAATCATATTTGAGAATTCAACATGGCTTTATTACAGATTAATGTCATGATAAAAAACTTTTTTAAACTTTAAATTCATCAACACACTGAAAATGATGTTTGTGGTACAGCAGGTGGGGGCCACACAATCATGACGCTCTGATCGTCTGACAGTGTTATCTCGATTCTGTGCTCGTGTCGCTGTTAATCACTAAATCAATCATAAAATGGAATGGTTCTTGGTCTTTCCTCTGTTCAGTAAGTCAATATAAGTGAAACACAGAAACGTGAGAACTAAGTACATAAATGCATTAATTCCATATGCTAATAGCAAATAGATTCTGTAAGATTTTAATAAATGTGGTAAAGGATTCTAATCATGCTGCCGTTTATCACTGAGATTGTTCACATACACATAGTGGCATGTTCACTTTCTGTACCAAAGGCAAATGGTAGTTAAGGTTAGTAGTGGTGAAGGTGTTGGACTGCTAATTGGAAGATCAACATTCCTTCGCTGGCCCCTTGAGCAATTGCTCAGTTGTATAAAATATATAAATAAAGTCGCTCTGGGTAAAATTAAATAGCTCATTCTTTAGATGTTTTCTCTGATAATTCATAACAATACTGCTTTGGCCTTCGTTAGTGTGAAGCCAGTACAAGTCTATCTGGGTGAGACTTTTATATGTCACTGATATTAAAAAAATAATAACATGTTTTCTTTTATTTTAACATTCAGATGTTAGAGAAGCTTCTCTTTTTCCTCTTCTTTGCATATTTACCATGAGTTAGAACATTAAAAACAATGTTCAGTTGTGCTTCAGTTTTTCTCGGCAAGACAAGCTTACACAACAAATTCTTTGAATGCTTGTATCTGCAAACAAAGGCGATGTTTGTAATGCCAGACCTTGACCTGCAGCCGGGAGGAGGAAGAGGAGGAGAAGAGGAAGATTTTTGAGACAGTGATGAAAAGAAATCAGTTTTGTTTTTGATGAAATTCCATGAGGGCTGTGGACGGAAGTTTGCAAGCATCAGGATTTCCTTGATTTTATGCAGAAATAGAGATGGCTAATATGGCAACATAGATCCTCTGAGGAGACAAAATAAGGATGCTTGAGGATTCTGTCCTGGAATAAATGAATCACTGACAGAACTGTATTGGTGTTGGATCTTGTTATATCTCATCCTGTTTTTGTTCAACTCTGGGCTCATTACTTAAATTCTGGGTTCTATGCATAAATCAATCGGATCTCACAACAGTTACCGCTACAAAGATGAGCTCGGTCCACTTGGTGTGCATTACATTTGGATGGCAGCGTTCCCGTTTACTCAATTCAACTGCACTAACCAATCAATCACATCAGAGCTGTTTCAATCGAACCCAACATGACAACTGTAAACTGATTCTTGTAATAAACCTCCTGAACTCTTTACTAGCCTCACTGACAAATTTCCTTGACATTTCAAAAGATGCATTTCTTCACAATAAGGTACAAAACACAGGCACAGAATACTAAATAAACGTTACATTAAGTAAATGAATATTATGTGTATCGTCTCTTTTGCTTCTATTTTAGGATTATTAACTAAACCGAAGTGTGACCATAGAAAGAACTGAAATCAAATGCATGTCGTTTAGTTGCATGCTGTTTTTCATTTAATGCAAAAAGTCAATATGAACTAATAGAAAATGAAGATACCATGATGACAATTTTTGGGTTAAAACTTGTGAAGTTTTTTACATTATGGCTTGAGGTACAGCTGCTATATAGTGTCCTCTCAGCCTTGTTGGCATACATACTGCTTTTATTTTTTCACTAAAGGTGCAATTAGTTAACAAATAATTTTACATTGACATGAAAGCACATACTACAGTGTACAGCATACATAAAGTTTCAGTTTTAACGCACACCAGAAATATCATCACTGTCCATGAAATGTGTTCTATCCTGGCAGCATGAGCTCTAGGTGCAACATGCATTTTCACGTGTCAAAACAAATCTATATCAACTTTCACTCATCTTTTAACCTGCTTATTCCCTGTAATCCAGGGTCAAGGGACCTGATGCAGCCAGAATTTATCTTACACATAGGCCGGAGAGGCAGACAAACAACCACACACTCATACTCACACTTATGAGTGTACCCGGAGGAAACCCATGCTAGAGCGGGGAGAACTCCACGCTGAAAGACCCCTTATGTAATATAACCAAAGCCGACCGAATGTCAATATTTTTTGCAGATAATCAATAGTTATGGTAATCACATATTGGCACCGATTAATCAGCAAATGGATAAATCTGTTGACCTCACTTACACTGAAATTGTAAGGTTGCAGGTTAAAGAATGTCTAAAAAGCCAACATGGTGCTGTGTTTTTGTGGTTTTGGTCAGAGATGACAATATTGTTCAATAAAAGTTCATTTTAAACAGACCTATTAACAGCAACGCTTTAGGAACTATCATGGAGCAAAACACTGCTGTTGATAGGTCTGAGCGAATTTTATGGAAAGGCTTTACAAAGGAACAAGCTTTGGGCATCTAGATGTGGAAAGATGCTCCCACACCTTCAGTATCAATAAGGATGAGAAACACACCAACTGACTCGTTTGTGAAGTATGCCACATCTTAACTAACATTTGTAAGAGACCGAATGTCACGTTTAGAATAAATTCTGGTACCTGAATGTCCTCAAGCAGCTCCTGCTTGCGTCGTCGAATTTTCTCCAGCTCCTGCTTCTCCTCAGGAGTGAGGTCGTCTGGCACTGATGAAAATAAAAAAGACATTTAGATTTAATAAAAAAGACATTTTTGACCAAAAGCAACAATTAACACTAGTAAGTCACATTAGTTGAAAGCGAGTTTTTGAAAGCAGATCAAACCGACTTTTAGCAATGAATAGTCCAGACTACAATATTTTACAATAACTTTCTTTTACTTTTACAGAAAGATTATAATACCTGAATAAACACAAACTTTTACTAACTATTCTTTTTCTATTAGTGGAGGGATATGAGTAAACACATGGTTTAGTAATATCATCAGATGCTTGTGTGATGAATGTACCCATGCTCAATAGAAGAGTAATCTTTCCCAGCTGTAATATTATATGAGTTTGCCCTGTCAATGACCTGTCCAGGCCGTCCACCATGACCCTGCTTCCTCCACTTATGGTGTGTCCAAGCTCTCAATACACTTA
This sequence comes from Pseudolaguvia tuberculata, assembly GCA_026260255.1. Classification (NCBI taxonomy): domain Eukaryota; kingdom Metazoa; phylum Chordata; class Actinopteri; order Siluriformes; family Sisoridae; genus Pseudolaguvia; species Pseudolaguvia tuberculata. The sequence continues at coordinate 4,722,832 of JAOTRA010000018.1, forward strand.
AGAGAAAATGTTATGAGTAATGTTAGGAGTTTTGTGTGTGTTGGTTGGGGGCAAGTCCTGCTTCTGACAATAAAGACAAGCTTCTTAATGTGCTCATTCCCTAATATTTCACCCACTTCCACAAAAAGGCTCTTCACACCCTCTTCAAAACCTCAACATTATTCATAATCCATCGAGCAATAAGCTGCTTTGTTCCAACAGATCCAACAGATCCTGAAATGCACTGGAGCTAAAGGCAGGTTTCTGGTAGACAGGTTGTTCCCATGAGACATATCTCTGGTATGTAAAACTACATATGTTATACAAAAACGTTTGCCTTGTCAGTTGTCAAGATTCATAAAAATACTAATCAGAAAAGTTCTTTTCCTGTCTAGTCTGACTAGTGAAAAAATCCCCTTCAAATTCCCTTTCTGAATGTTTTAGTCATGTATCTTTGTCTATTGAGAGTAATATATAAATTGTGGATCTTGAATAAAAAAATGATTAACCTTATTAAACAAGGGACCAATTAGGCAAAGTGTAAAATGTAGCTAACTTGAATACTGTTATATAAAATGTCACATAATAACTGAATTTAATTCATAAAATAAAAATGATAGCAAGAATGTAAATGTTCAAAAATAGTAGCAGAAAAACAAGCAGAGGACTTGAGTAATGGCTGTACTTCTAAGATGACATGGCTACACAGAACAATGGCACAATGTTCTCGGCACAGTGAAACAGATGGAGTTATTATTCTCACTGATCAGCTGATCATGGCTCTCACCTGCTGCTGCCTGCCAAACTCAACCAACATGTACTTCTACAGAACTGCCTTCCCAAACTCCTACGCTCAGAACGAGGAAAATTATCCTTTTTTCTCTCCAACTAATCAATGCTATGTGTATCCTTGCATTGGTCAAGCTTTTTAAAAGCATGTGCATTACAGGTCTGTGACATCCTAACCACCATTCAAAGTAACTTAAATACAAAAATTTGGCTTTAGAGGTTCCCAATTAAGCCTGTGCTTTTTTTCCAGGACCAAACATAGTTTTAAGGAAACGCTTAATGATTGCTTAAGGAAATGAAAAATGTTTGCTTCTCTATGGAAAAAGAGTCCTGGGGTGTGGGCACCTACTCATACTGCGGCAAGTTCACCAACAGCATGTATTTAGATGCAGACCACAGGCTGGGGCTCGATGAAGAGAGATGACCTGTGGCTGGGCTGAGGATGCTTTATCAACAACAACTAGTGATATTCATAGACTGTTAAAAAATGTCAGCCTTTGTTTATTCCATTTTATTCTTAGCTCAGACCCAAAGCCAAGCCAAGACCAAAAAAGTTCCAGAGAGGATAACTAAGAACTAGAGACTAATACGCTTTCAGTTTATCTTGAAGTAAACACATTGTTCTGTAGACCAGAGTAAGCTGATCACATCCAGACTATTAATTGTTATTTTGCTTTAACCAGAAAACAGATTTTCCAAAAGCCTTTGGTATATTTATACTTAAGACACACCTCAATCCTGTAGCTGTGGTACAAGCTTCTAAATCCTCACTGCTTGCTATAGAACACACATATTCAGACAGCACAGATTTCGTCTCGGATTGATTTTAGATGAGAAAACATGCAGGGAGTTTTTTAAAAGCAATAAAAACACAAAAGTCACAAATGATGCTGGTGCTTTCTGCAAATTTAGTTACAGTTACAGTTTAGCAGACGCTCTTATCCAGAGCGACTTACATTTGGTCTCTTTTTTACAAATGAGCAATTGTGGGTTAAGGGCCTTGATCACGGGCCCACAGTGGTGGAGCTTGGTGGAGGTGGGAATCAAACCCCGGTCTTTCTGGTATTAGTCTAACAACTAGTAAGCAAAGAAAGTTTCTCGAGTTCACATCCCCTGAAATCTAAACACATTTCTTAATATGTGCTCGTTTTTCCGAGTGCTGCATTGACAGAAACAGGAAATCTCACCACAAAAAAAATAACAAACATTTTACCGACTAGAAATTGAACATTTTGGCACTTGAAAACCTTACACATGTGTGATTTTCAGCTCGTAACTGATCCCAAATACTGTATTAACATTTATTCATTACAAAAGAAAGAAAGTTGAATCTGTTTAGCATTGACCATCAGATGAAAATCTTTAGCACTGACATCTCAAAGCATTTGGGGAAAATACGTACTGTCTATAGTTTTCATATCATAATAACATAAGAAAGACTGACGTTAACAAATACTTTTTTTACAAGCTAAAAATCTGAGTAAAACATTAAATATGTATTCTGGAAATAAAGATGTATATGAGTTTTTTACACTGTAAAATGTGTTAATAACCGCAAAGCAGCTACATTAAAAGTAAATCAAATAAATAATTAAAGTATTTTCTGCTCTCAAATGAATGATCCTATGAAATCACACCTACTCCAAATCCACTTCTGTTTTATACATCATTTTGAAATGTAAATATGCATTTATGTAAAAAGGCAAAACTAGCTAACAAACTGCAAGCTGTAACTAACGGTACTGACATTATCTCACGAATGTGCAGGAGAACAACAGATGCTAATAAACTGTATCATGGGAGAGGCCATGCTTGTTGACTAGAATTCATCATCTATGGAATGAAAATATAACGTAAAAGTGTTAAAAAAAACAAAACAACATATTTAACATTTGTAATGATATGAAAGTATAAAAAGGAAAAACTCACACAAAAAGGAAGCCGTCAGTAGGTACAATGAATTTGTAAATACTTTGTATTTAGCTCATTTAGCTTACTAATAGACAAAAAAAGCTCCTTGCACACACTTGAAACAGGAGTGTTGTTGTTCTATCTACTATATTCTCCTCAATCAGTCCATACTTAAGGAAAGTTAAGTGCTTGTCCAGTTTGGAGTAACCCTCTGAAATCAGTTTAGCAACCAACATTGTCAATAATTCCTTAACTGTGTGATCACCCACATCCATCTCTTAGGCCAGTAAGTAAGAGTTAGTGTCAGGTCCATCTCAGACTGGATCATTAAAGTTTAAGTGATATGGTATCTTTCTGAAGCTTGAATTCCCTCTGGGAGTCCAGCTGTTATTGAACCGTCTTGACAGTTTGACCATTAGGATGTATATAGTAGATAGTATTTTGTTTTTTTGTAAAGCTTCTTTCTAGGTTTAGCAACATATTTTTTTATGCAAGATTCCACAGCAGAATTTCTTTATTTAGCCTCAAGATTAAATGATATTATTCTATTATGGAAGGTGGAAATATTAATTACTATTTATAAAGTGTTTTGAATTTGTAACAACGCTACTGTTTAAAGTAACCAACAGCTAAGCTATGTAAAGATACTCTGTACACGGAAAACCTTATTAATCTTTATTCTTTTCTATTCTTTTTTTTATATATCTTCAACAGCATCACTTTAATCTGCGATATTAAGCTCACTTTATGACTTATAAACCTTAACTGGATTTATTTATTCCAACATGCTTCTGTGGTCATTAAGGTTTGAACAATACAATCTAATCAATACACCAATACAAACACAGAGCACTTTTGATCCCAAAGTCTAAACACTGCCGGCAGTAAATGTTTTCTAAAAGTGTTAGAAAAATGAATAATTAATCAAAGTACACTTTCTTTATTCAACATTCCATTATTTATGCTTACAATCAAACCCATTATTTATGACATTATGGATTTATGACATAGAAGGGGTTTGCATGTTTTTTCCGTGCTTGCATGGGTGATTACTACATACACTTTGTGAGGTTGTTTGTCAATGTGTGGCCCTGTGATGGACTGATGACCTGTCCATCGCATTTCTATTTCTATTTAAGACATTTTATAACCAATTTAAGAATACCAAACCTGCAATGAAAACTCATGCACATACTGTGCATACATATATCTGCTCTCTTCTCCACCTCCTGCTCTGGGTGTGTGATTCTTTGATGCCCACTGCTTTGATGTTCTCCTCGTATACATTTTCAGTCACTAGTTTTAACCCCCATGAAAAGTCCTTTATTTGCAGCATATTTAAGCCCTTTGAATCAAATGTAAGACATTTTAAGACCTTTTTCAGGACCCCGTGGTTCCCCTGTTAAAGGATCTAAATCAAATATATTTCCTATTTTAACCCTTATTTGAGTTAAAATAATATTTTAATCATTTTTTTAAAAATTGGCTAGATCTTTTCTTCTCCTGACTTTCATCATGCTTTAATTTATCACCTGTAAGACTCATTTTTACATCTTCTTTGACATGTGCTTCAAACAATCTAACTTCTAAAGCTTTGTCCTGATCCCACAGCTTCCTCCTCCTCCTCCCCCTCTCACCCAACTGAAAGCTTCTGAGCTTCAATTCTCTTCTCTGGTGAGGACACATCTGCCTTGCCAATGGCTCATCCATCCACTCTCCTTCAGCCTCAGGACAATTTTAGATCAGAGAACAAACTGAATGTTTGAAACACAGGAAGAACGTCTGTAGCTTGTTGGCAAAGTTAGTTTTCAGTTGAGTGCAGGAAAACAAATGATATATATAGAATAATTCTATATTGTTGAATTGTATTTACTCTCTATTAACTACAATGTGAAGAGCCTGTTCTACTCACAACATAATACATGTATATGGGCTCTGTATATGAATAGGTAATTAAACATTTTTGTATACACTAAATGAATTAATGCATATTCCAACCCGCTTATTCCCAAATTCTGAATCACAGGGGCTTGCTGGAGACTACACACTCTACCTTGGACAGGTTGCCGGTTCATCACAGGGCCAAAAATAGACAAATATCCACACAGTGGATAAATATCCTATAAGCAATTTAGAATTACCAATCAACTTAATGAACATGTTTTTGTACAGCGAGGAAAATAGACTATCCGGAGAAAATCCACAAGCGTTCAGAGAACATGCAAACAGAAAGAATTGAATTCATCATTAAGCCACACTATGACAGCAACAATGGTAATAATCAAACCTTTTCTTAATTCAACATTCAGATCTACATGTTCTCTTTAACATGCTGCCAAAAGAGACACGTCTTAATCGGCCACAGAGTGTATGACCCTCCTCTTGCACTTGCACTGATCTGACCCACAAACACAAAAAATGGTGATGGTTCAGCAATAAACAAGGTCGTTAGGGATGCGACCTGGTCTGCAGTGGGAAGGTGTAGGTCGAACTGGCAGAGGAACAAACAAGCAGTGGGCAGATCACAGATGACATGTACCCACATAACCTTCTCTAACATTATTGAACTTCATCTATTCTGAGAAGAACCTTAGATTCGATTTTGTCTAGTCTTCCTTGTGTCCTCATTTCACTTTCCGAGAAAATACATCCTGTTCAGCATAAAGTTTGGGGCCCTCAATCAGTTAAGAGTAGGAGATTAGTTATGTTTTTAAAACTGTTCCTTTCATTAATTACAGTAAATGTCATGTACAGTGTTCCCTCGCCAATTTGCGCTTCATGTTTTGCGGCTTCAGTGCTTTGCGGGTCAGCATCCAAATTGTGGAAAGGAGCATTGTTTCATATTGATGCACGAGAGAGAAGGATCCCTGCATGTCAACCAAAGAGATGAGTTGACTCAGAGTTCTGCACATACCACGGGCTTTCATAAAGGCGCTTGATTGGTTTCCGGTGTGACATCGACCAATAAGAGTACACATAAGGGAATCAAATACGTGTTTACATATTTAAAACATTCTTGTACAGTACCCACATACACAAAAATTCCTAGGGGCAAATACTACGTCGCGTTTTTTCAGCTTTCGCGGAAGGTTCTGGTCCCCATTAACCGCGAAATTGTTTTAAATAATAAATGAGATCATGCTTATCGAGTCCCACTTTCGTTTAAATGATCTAAACAACCCTACAAACCTGAGTCTCTATTTAAACAACTCCAAAGTGGTCCATAATGAATTCAGGTCACAGAGCTGAGCTACAGTTTTACAGCCCAGCTTTAAACTTGAGCTTTATTACTGGAGCTTGGCCTCATTCAAAACGGAGTTTACATTAAAAATGCAAAAAATACTGAACCTATAAAGTATAGTATAGTATAGTCCGATGTCAAAAATAAATATTGTCCTGCTGTTTCATTTTACTGACAAATAAAATACATTTTGAAAGTGGGCTATTAAAGATATTTTTGTAAAAGCTCCAGGCGTTTTATTTAACAGTATGTTGCTGTTTAGACTAATAGAAGAAAGTCTGCTGTTCATAGCAGCTCGTATTGACATACACAGCATTTAACTGACAGGCAAAGCACCAATCACTGTTTTGTCCAGTATTACATATAGAGTCAAATAAATGTTGAACTGGATGTGTTTACAAAACCAGACCAGTATGCAATCACATACCATTCCTTTAAGAAAGTCACATCATTTGAGAAACATTCAGTATTTAGGTGATCTGTGGAAAATAACACACACCTCTATTTCAACCTATCAAAGCGAGATTCTAAATCCGGACACCGTTTCCATTTCTGTATGATAATCCGTTATGCAAATAGTTCTGAAACTGAGACCAAAACCTCTATATAAGTTCTATATAATTTCAATTTAATTCCGGAGTCATCTTGTTTTCTTACCATTCTCATACTTAACAAATCTAACTTCTACCTGTATGTATACAGAAATATACAATCCAGCTAGTTTTATTGATGTTCAGTTATGCATATTTTCCTCAATAAAACAGCTGTATAGTCAGTGTTACACACTGATTTAACCAAAACACAAGACTAGCATCATGCAGCATCACTAAATTTTACAAGTGTCATTTTGTTTATTTTATTTTAGTTTATTTGACTTTGTTTATTATTTTCATTATGAGCTGCTATATTAGAATGGCATCATGTGAACCTCACCAAGTGAACGGAAGGAATTTAACATTCTTTTGTGGTTTCTTTGACTTTTCCAGGTTGAGATGTCAGCTTTAGCTTTTGCCTTGTACAATGTATATTAAGAAGCCTAGCCACGCCCACTAAAGGTTTATTATAGTGAAATATGTTAAAGCAAGCAGTTAAACACCGTTTCTCAGACGGTCTAAATTGATTTTACAACAGATAAAGTTATATTTTCTCATAATCACATGACCATGCAGCGACTTTATCTAACACAACATTTTCTCTTTGTGCTAATGCTAACGTTTGCACATGCTAATGTTAGTCATTGTGTTAGATTGGTACCGATTTTTAATAATCTGTTAAATGGTGAGGAACAATGTTTCAGGTTGGTCTAGCAGCTATACATGACCCTACATGTTTTCACTACCAAATCCTCGGGTTCATTACCGTGCAGGGAACAAACCCAACCTCTGAACACTCAGTGCCATTTAAAGCCAGGATAAAATCAGAGGGTTGTTTTAGACAGGGCTTCAGTCTAAAACCTGTACAAGTTGTGCCAAATCAAATACTGCTCAGCTGCTCAGCTGTGTATCCAGAGCAGTGGAGGAAAAGCAGTTAAACAGTTGCTTTTATTGATTTCTAGATACATTGCAGGTGAGGTGACCATCCAATCAGGTCAGAGGTCATTCACACACAGCAGCTTTAAGACTGAATCCAAAAAAAATTTATTCTGACGGTTAAAGATGGGGAAATTGGTCTTGAGAAAAATATTGTTGTGAGGTAGTTTTCAACAAATTTATTTTGTTATAACGTATCTACACACGAGAACCTTTAAACCTTTAACAGACCTGCCCTTCAATTATCTGCCACTACCTAAAAAACTGTCAGCACTTCAAATGAAACTGACCTGAGTTGATTATTGCTGGAAAACAAAATTTGCTCCTTCAGCCATTCTTGGTGTATTTCATAGACTTGTATCCTATTTTGGCCAGCAATCAGAAGTCTAACAGTATAACCGATATGTCCCAACCGGCCAGAGTTAATGGTCCAGTAGCAGCAAAAAAGTGGATCCAGAAACGATGAAAAGAAGAAGAGAGAGTGGGAGAAAGAGAGCGAGAGAAAGAAAGCAAGGAGCCGAAAACAAGGCTTGTATCCGAGCTGTCACTTAGCAAGTACACTGCTGTAGTCCATCTGGACATCCCTCTCTCTGTTCCTCCTTCTCCCTCTCCCCCTCCTTCTCCATCCCCATGTCCATCGCTCAGACACTGTTGTCACTAACACAGCACCTCCCCCCTGTGGACATTCTCTGTCATACTTCTTACTACCAATATGTATTCCACTAAACATTTCCTCTTCTGTATCCTAGTGGCTTGGTTTCTTCGATGTCTCTTTTTTTCTCTGATCTATCTATCTATCTATCTATCTATCTATCTATCTATCTATCTATCTATCTATCTATCTATCTATCTATCTATCTCTGCAGAAATGTACCATTAAATCCATGAGTTGTTTGCGCTTATTTTGACCTCCATATCTCTGCAAAATCTTTGAACTAAAGTGTTGAGTGTATCTGTGAGGATTTTCTCAGTTAGACACAACAGCATTAATAAGTTCAGGCTGTTATTTTGAATAAGAAGGTATGAGGTTACAGTTCCAGTTCAGCTTGGTATGATCCTGACTACAGCTACAGTATATGATTGCTATAATCCCAAAGGTGAATGAATTACTCATTACCAATTACTCATGTTTACCGTATTTTCTCCTTAAGCAGCTAGAGACTCGAGTCAGTGTGATATGAGACACACATACTTCAGTCTCATCCCTCACTCTTAAATGATGACAGCATTCTTAGTCACGTAGTAGCTTTTTACAGCCAGATGTTATTAGCTAATGCAATGTAATTAAATAAGTACTAAATTTATTCACATTGAAAAACGTGGTGGTTTTTTTCTTTTTACTGTATTATATTTTGCAAATAAAAGAAAAAAGAGAAATGTTTGTAAACATTACTTAATTTTTATTACAGCCAGTTTTCTATAATTTTAATTTTAATAATAAAATTTAATTTAGCTTATCCAGGCATAGAGTGATGCTAAATAAGCAGGGCAAAGGTAGATGAAGACAAGTGTTAACAACATGTATTGTTTCAGACATACCTTTGTCATTTATCAAAAATAATGTTATTTTATTAATTAGCAAATGTTTTAAGCATTTAGTTAAAGCATTAATGGCTGTTATCCTTTGTTGCTAACAACATCATTTTTTTTTTCTCTTTATGTCAAAAAACACCGACCACAGCTTTATTTTACAAAGAAACAGGAAGTGAAAACGTGTCTGTGCTAAAGACGACTTTCCATGCTGGGAAACTCAACAATAACTGCTTTTTAATCATATAAAATGTTGTTATGGCCATAAACAGTATGCACCTATTAATGTGTACATTAATGGTACAGCCAAAACAATATACAGTATATATATATACATTGTGTTCCCTATTATTATTATTATTATTATTATTATTATTATTATTATAAAGATACATTTCTCTGATTTTCCTAAATTGACTATGCAAATGACAGTCAGCATAATTTTTAAGTAATCAACCATTAGTGTATAATTCGCATGTTACTGAAAAAATCTCCCAATGATAACAGTATTTTTTCCAAGAACAATGTACTGTTCCAAATTATTACGCACAACAGAGTTTCAAAACAAGTTGTAAAAAACTGAAAATGGTCATTTGTTGAATTTGCAGCATTAGTAGTTCATATTTATTCTAATCAAAAACTATTTCAATCAGAAACAACTTAACAGGCCAAGTTACATTTTGACATACGACCCTTTATTTGACAGCAGCTTCACAATTCTTGCATTCATTGAACTTGTGAGTTTCTGGACAGTTTCTGCTTTAATTTCTTTGCAGGTTGTCAGAATAGCCTCCCAGAGATGCTGTTTGGATGTGAACTGCCTCCCACCCTCATAGATCGTTTGCTTGAAAATGCTCCAAAGGTTCTCGATAGGATCTCAGGGGAGGATGGGGCCACATCATGAGTTCCCTGCTATGGATGCCCATAGCAACCAATGATGCAGAGGTATTCTTTGCAGCATGAGATGGTGCATTGCCATGCATAAAGATAATTTTATTACAGAAATCAAGGCTCTTCTTTTTGTACCATGGAAGAAAGTGGACAGTCAGAAACTCCATATACTTTTCAGAGGTAATTTCCCCACCTTTAGGAACCCTAAAGAGGCCGACCAGCTCTCTTCCCATGATTCTAGCCCAAAACATGACTCCACCACCTCCTTGCTGACGTCGCAGCCTTGTGGGGACATGGTGGCTGTCTACCAACCTTCCACCACTCCATCCATCTGGACCATCCAGGGTTGCACAGTCTCAAACAGCATGTCATTCTCTTGATAAAAGGCAATGCACAACATCAGAAAGCCTTTAGAAGGATTCTCACAGCATTCTGACTCCAGAGGAAACTTTACCATAACAAAAATGATCCACATTTTTTACACAGGCTTATGAGAAATACAAATTTGCCAAAGCAAACACTTTCTGACCAATCAGAGTCTTTTATTCACAGGGGTCCCAGCGCACATAAGGCGAGAGGCAAGGGTACACCCTGGACAGGTCGCCAGTCCATATCAGGGCCACACATAGACAAACAACCACACACAGACATTCACTCCTATGGGCAATTTAGAATCACCATTCAACCCACGCATGCAAACTCTGCACAGAAAGATGCCCGGTCCAGGAGACGAACCCAGGACCTTCTTATTACGAGGTGACCTACTTATTGCGAGGCGACTGTGCTAACCATTACAACACTGCGCCGCCCACCAATCAGATTCATTCATTCATTCATCTTCTTAAGCGCGGGGAGAACATGCAAACATAGACAGATCCCTGGCCCGGCTATCGAACCCGGGGCCTTCTTGTTGTGAGGCGACTATGCTAACCACTACACCACCGCGCTGCACCCAATCAGATTCGGGAATGAAAATGAATAAATGGAATAATTACAAATTTAAATTATGTGTGATTTTAAAATTTCTCTAAATTTATCAATAAGGTGATAGGGTAGTAATAATGTGATCTAAACCTTATGTGTGTGTGAAAGGGACAAACAGGGCTTGTCTAAAGCAAACAGTCTAGGATTTGCAGCATAAACTTCCTGCAACGTATGGGAGCAGAGAAAATCTCTGGAAAGGATTAATCAAAGTACAACACATGAGGTCTGTCCCAAGTGCCACTAAACACTACACACTCTCAGCATGAACTATTGCCTTCAGTGTTTAGTATCGAAAATTTTGAATTTAGGGTCTCATATGGCCATCGTCTCATATGGCCGTCTCATATGGCCTATGATATAAAGACTTATATCAAATGCATGTAATGTTACACTGTTTACATTAGAAGAATACATTTTAAAAGAAACAAAACAACATACCCTGAATTTACAGCTCGTGTCCACCAGGGGGTCATGAGCTATCTAAAATTTCTCTCCAGCCAGAATCAGTTGGATGGACCATTATAACCATAACCATAGCTGCGAATGAAAAGAGTCCAGCGTTCCCTATATCCAAAATTTAAATTTGGTTACTAATTTGAGATCTCAGACCAGCTCAGGCATTTCAGGTACTTTAAGTCATTAATCCTTTTATTAGCGTAAATATGTGTTTTTATTTGTTCCATATATATTACTACAAAATAAAACATTTTTGTCACATAACCAAACATAAAATAAACCACAAAGGACCCAAAGTGCTTGGAAGTGCTTGGGTCTTGACCCTTAATCAACGCAGAGCCTTTATGTTACTATTGCCCACAAGCTATTTCCTTTATACTCTCATCTGTGGCTTGCTTATGGACAAATAAACTGATAAATGATATCCTCATATACTAGCGGCTTTGTTGATGTTTTACAATTAGGCAAACCAACTAGCACACAAAGTCTTAAATAAAGCAGAATAGTAATAACTCAGAACATTATGTGTAAACACACACTTCGGTGTCTTAGATGAAGGTGGTTCCTCACAAGTTTTCTTTCAATTATCATGTAAGTGACTTTAGTACTGTTGCCGCTAGCTTGTACAGTCATTGAGGATGAATATAAAATACAAATAAATAAAATTTTTGGCATTTTAGTAGGGCAGTGTCTATGCAAGTAAAATTAAATACACAGATCGGTTGAAATAATATGTTCTTTCATACTACACACTGAACATACAATCTATTCATTAAGCTCAACCCATTTCACCACAGAACTCAGCCTGGATGGAAAAACCCCACACACATCCGGTACACATCAGATTAACCAGCGGAAGCCACCGGCGAAGGTCATGTGATCGAACATGACATACAAGACTTAATTCATTCCATATACAGGAAACAAAGCATTAGAAAATACCGCCAAGAGAAGCAGTATTAAGATTCTATTGTCACAGAACTCCTAATTTCCACACCTAATATAAATAAACTTGATAAAAGGTTTTATACTAATGAAAAACAAACATTTTAAAAAATCTGATGCTGCAATCCACAATATTGATCGTTCAGATGTTACACAAATACTATCATATATCATATAAACATAAAATTCATTAAATCGATAAAGATTTTAAGTATTTTCTATGACTTTTCCTTTCAGGGCTTGTCATGTGAGCAGCTGGCCTGCTCAATCCTCTTTTCCATCTCAAACACACATAAAACCTCCAACACAAACACACACACCTGTTCATATCGCTCCTATAATCCCATTCTGAAAGGCTCCCATTTCCCAACAAACCACTGATTATATGTTATTGGTCAAAGTGTTGTACTGTAAATCAACAGCAATAATGTGTTCAAACAATAGGAAGACTATAGTATAAAAAATATATGTTTGTGTGGCATTTAGTCCCGTGGAGCACAGAGCTCTGCACCGGTCCAGTCCAAAAGTCGTAATAAAATATTTTTAAGCACCTTGTACCACACATAAGTGATTCGAGGTCAGTAAGCACAACCAGAATTAATAATTAAAAAATTAAAAGATTTTAATTGTGTCCAGAAAATACGGAAAGTTACTCTGGATAAATGTAAAGGTAATAATAAGTTAAAGAAATGCAATAAGTTCACAACTAAAGAAAGGATCAGATTTAACACTGCAGAAACAGATGTAACTCATACTGTCAAGTGAAGAATGCATTGCATAAGTGAATGTTTAAAAGACAAGCCAGGCCTTGTTCCAGCAGACAGGTTTAGCTGATTGCACACACAGGGTTGAGCAGCTACTTATTTTGCAAGCTGGCAGTCAGGAGGTTTGTTATGAGTTTTTTTTTAAGCTGAGTGCAGGAGTCAGTCTGTGTATGATAAAAATATGAGTCAGATTAAGTTGCCGTTTTTGCTGGGTGTGGGATGTATGATTCATACTGTTAAACTACTGCTGACTCTTTCTGTAGAATCTCATTTTAACTACAATAGGTTCAACGTTTGGAGGGTAAGAACCCTCAGAAAGGAAATGTCTCACTGCTCAGTCAGTCTCACAAAGAGACAGCTCAAGTTGCAGGGTGTTAGAGTTAAACACTTCTACATGTGAATTTGGGTTTTCTTTGGTGAAATAAATGTATATTTAGGGCAGATAAGCTGAAAATGTTTTGGAAAATTAACAATCACAAACATGTTTATAGATCATCACAAAAACATGCAGTTTCTTCTGGAGTGTAAAGTTGTTTGTAGTTCGTAGTTGTTCGTCTATGTGTGGCCCTGTGATGGACTGGTGACCTTACCAGGTACACCCTAGACAGGTCACCAGCCCTGTGATGGACTGGTAAAGGCTCAGACTGACCCCCATGACCCCAAATAAGGGAATAAGTGGGTTAGAATATATATAAATGAATGAATGAATGAATGAATGAATGAATGAATGATATCAGATTGAGTTAATCCAGGATTTAGTGTAAAAACTATTACTGAATATTCAACCAACCCTACGGATTCTGCAACTTTTCAATCTACTGATCAACTGATCAACCATCATAAATGTCCTGCACAAAATGTAACTATAGCTTCACCAAACACACATATGTTTGAAGATGTGTTGAAAAGCTATACGGAGCAAAAATTTTTTTTTTTTACAAAAACATGCAGCTGCCGTAATGTCAGTCATTCTAACCTGCAACAAGCACATACCTTACAATACTGTCTACTCTACTACTATATATTTATTCCTATTCAATTGTGCTCCTGGTAGTCGTTTTGCACACTTTTCATTCATCCTCTGCTGATTTTGCACATCATGTAGATGTTTATTTATTTATATCTATATATTTATACTCTTATTCACATGCCCTTTATTTCTTCCTTTTTTTACCTTTAAATTATTATGTAACTCAACTTTTGCCATTCGGAGTGGACAAAATATGAAGCCAGTTAAATATATTAAATTCAGCTAAATCTACAGCAATATAGACAATATTATACACGTGTAGCATGTAGAAACGCACAATTGTGTTTATTAGTTGAAATAAACCGTAAAAGCAATGTTACATACTTTATAACATTATTGTTAACCTCCTGTTAAGTCATGCAAGACTCTCTGAGAGGACAGGACGTTATAGCGGGATTTACAAACCAACAAAAAAATACACGGCATTTTAATATTTTAATTGTGGCTTATATTTATATAATTGCTTTACATTTATTATAACAATATTATAGCAATACAACACAAACAATTCGTCGTCGTCGTCTTCTCACCCCCACACACAGACACACACACACACACACACACACACACACACACACACACACACACACACACACACACACACTTGTTACTTCTGTGTTAGCTTCAAATGCTAACGGTAAAAAAATGTAAGCGCAGTATATGACAGTTAAACCAACTTACCCACACCGTCTTCTGACTTCAACACCATGGCGTCTTATTAATTTTCTGTTTCTTGTTATTATGATTATTTTGCTATTTGTAAAGAATTTAAATAGGTTCACGTTTTAACTTGTAAAAACTTTTAAATACCAAATCCGCTTTTAAATAAATAAACTCCACTCCGGCTGGTGAAGTAGAGCCGCGGATGGATATTCGATCGCGTATGACGGAGTAGCTTCAGTTAACAGACATAACTTGTGTTCTTTTAGTTATTCTTTTCGATTTTCAATGTCGATTTTCGATCTATTTGTAACTCGTGTGTCTGTTTCTGTTGGTAAAGATATGAGGAAGTGCGGTGTCGGGTGTAACAGCACTGCCCAGTGACGTGCATCATAGTGAGCACGTAGAAGCCTTTGTAATTCCGCCCTAATGCTTGGCAGTACACACACACACACACACACACACACACACACACACACACACACACACACACACACACACACACAAGCATTGTATTCTATTCTATTCTATCCATTCATCTGTTTAGAAATGAAATATGAGACTCCGAGCACACTGTTGTAAAGATATTGTAACTGATCTAATACAGGGCAGGTCCATACCCTTAGGGGGGTATAAGTAGAATGGGGTGGGGGGGTAAGGGGGTGGTATATAACTGATCTAATAAATGTAATTGTAAGAACATTATCATATTCTACCAACAATAAACATGCAAAGCAGAAATGTCAATTCAATGTTTTTTCTACACATTGCTACAGCCTATCTCAGCGCACATAGGGCGAAGGGTAGGGGTACACCCTGGACAGGTTCTTGTTTCCTCTGGGTGCTCCGGTTTCCTCCCACAGTCCAAAAACATGCAGATTGGGTCGATTGGTGATTCTAAATTGTCCATAGGAGTGAATGTGTGTGTGAATGGTTGTTTTGTTTGTGTTGCCCTGAGATGGACTGGCAACCCGTCCAGGGTATACCCCTGCCTCTCGCACTGGGATATGTGCGCCAGGTATAGGCGCCCCCAGGCTGGGAGTCTTTCAGTGCGGAGTTTGCATGTTCTCACTGCGCTTGCATGGGTTTACTCTGGGTAGTCCGGTGTCCTCCCAGAATTTACTGGTGAGTCTAAGTTGTCTATAGGATTGAATGTGTGTTTTAAGTTGCTGTTTGTGTGGCCCTGTGACAGACTGGCAAACTGTTCAGAACTGTACCCCTGCCTCTCGCACTGGGATAGTCTCCAGCAAATCCCCAAGACCCAGAATTAGAGAATAAGGGGGTAAGAAGATGAATGAATGAATGAATGAATGAACATAATTAACTTTCAACCAGAAGAACATGTTAATGAAGACAACAAGTACAGCATGTATGGAAAAATATTCCTAGTCCAGCCCAGAAGTTATTATCAACTTAAGTTAAATATACTTTTTGTGATCCACTGAATAATAAGAATTGTATTTATTGTATAATGTTAATAACACAAACAATCTCTCATATATTCATAGACACACACACGCCTCAGTCTCACTCTGGTTTGAAAAATACACATAGATTTACAACATTTACTTTAATTACATAAATTCTCCATTAATACCTAAACTACTTAGAGAATATCATATCGGTTCTTCGAAAGTGTCCGGCTGTTTTTAATTTACAACTTTAATAATCGGTTCATTCTTAAGTAAATAACGCTTAATCCGGATTGTGGTCTGGCCAGAGAAGGCCTGTGAGAAACAGGTTCCTATAAAAACACTGGCTATGTTTTAGTTTAGTAACTTCAACAAATAGGATCCCCAGAAAGTCTGTCAGGAAGCAGATAAGTCACACTTTGATGAACGCAGCAGACTCATGTCGCTCCACACAAAAGCCACTGTTGTGTTCTTACAATGACAGTCAGGGACAATGTAGCCTCTGTCAACTAGTGCAACAGTTCCCTCATGAAAACAGCCTTGGGTTTTTTTCTCTGCAGTACACCCAATGACCTGAATAAGTATACATGTAAAATACGCTGGGACAAGATAACCTTACAATTGGGTCTAAGGCAGTCATTGTGTCATATGTAAATCGGACACCAGATTTGAAAAAATGTGCTTGGGATATGTCATGAATATGTAAATAGAGAAATGTAAAGTATTAATTAAGTTCTGGGTGGTGCGTGACGTACTGATTAACATGGTTGCCTCACAACAAGAAGGTCCCGGGTTCGATTCCCGGGCCAGAGATCTTTCTGTGCGGAGTTTGTATGTTCTCCTCACGCTTGCATGGGTTTCATTCGGGTACTCTGGTTTCCTCCCACCGTCCAAAAACATGTACATTAGGATGACTGATGAGACAAAGTCACTTATAGGAGTCAATGTGTGTGTGAGTGGTTATTTGTCTATGTGAGCCCTGCAATGCACTGGCAAACTGTACAGGGTGTACCCCTGCCTCTCGCCCTATGTGCACTGGGATAGGCTCCAGCGGACCCCTGAGACCCTGAATTAGGGAATAAGCAGGTAAGAAATGAATGAATGAATGCTCTGTTCTTATTTTCACCATGACTTATGCCTGACTAACAGTTATAAGCAAACACTAAGCATTTAAATAAAAGAAAATCTCAAAGCCCGGGTGACATCTAAAAAGAATCTTCCTGCTGTGCTGAACCTGAGACAGTTTGCCTGAGTTTCAGTTGTACTGGAGCTGGAGTAAAAGTGACTGACACTCGGGTCTGCGTTCATTCAAAGAATAATTGTTGTAGCTGATGATGACACCATTCGTTTCCGAAACCCACATGTATCATGAGTGGCGGGTAAACATCTTGCACAAGAGGTGAAGAGTCTTGTTAGCATATTGGTAAAAAAAAAAAATCTTCATGTTAAAGTATTAAGGTATACATTTATTTAATAATAAAAAATAATTAAGTATGGTATGATGACACCTCTTTATGCATTCTCTAATACCTCTAATGCATTCATTTGGATAGTTAATTTGAATCTGATTAAATAAAGGGAATCCTGAATGTAGAAAAATAATATCAATTGATTACATAGAAGAAAAAAAAAGATAAAATTGTCAAAGAGTATAGGAACTTAATTATAGGATACTTTATATTTTTTATAAAAGCTTTAAGCTTTAAGGGCTTTAAAACTGCTTATAGTTGCAGAATCCCCCGTAAATAGCCATTATCAGGAAACATACCACAACAGTATCTTAGGATAGAGCTTGTTTTGCTCACATGGAAAGAATTGCATTATTTAACTGTTTGTTTCACTCCTAAGAGTGAAAGAAATGATGGCTATCTATAATAATAGATAATAGAATCTATTATTAACTCTACGTTTTCAGAATTAACATGTAATAGGTATGCCATTAAATGTAATGAAGTAAAAGTACATTTCGGCAATTAAAAACATTATTTGAGTATAGTTAAGGTCAGTTGTACCTACTACCAGGGCGGCGTGGTGGCATAGTGGATAGCACAGTCACCTCACAACAAGAAGGTCCTGGGTTCGAACCCCTGTCTGGGGATCTTTCTGTGCGTAGTTTGCATGTCGCATGGGTTTCCTCCGGGTACTCCGGCTTCCTCCCACAGTCCAAAAACATGCAGATTAGGTTCATTGCTGATTCTAAATTGTAAAGGAGTGAATGTGTATGTGAATGGTTGTTTGTCTATGTGTTGCCCTGCAATAGACTGGCTTTTGCCCTATAGGCGCCAGCAGACCCCCGTGACCCCAAATTAAGGAATTAGGGTAAGATAAATTCCTGATGATGAAGATAATAATAAATAATAAATGAATGTTACTACCTACAGAAACAATCACATTTTTTTCAGCATCAAACTGTCCAGTGTCAAAACTAAACTTATGTTTAAAATCTATCAAAAATGTTCATTTGAAGTAAATGAAAATGTAACGTGCAAGCTCTTTAAATCTTTCTTAAAGCAGATTTTCCTTTGCTGTTTTTACAGATCACTAGCACACTACCTTACAAATCTATGCAAGGAATGTTATTTTTCCCTCTATTATTCCTCCAGGCTGTGACAGCTCTTATTGTATCCAGGAATGCATGGGAAAATCATTACTGAATTTAAGGGATGTCCTAAGCCTTTTAAAGCCTTTCTTATCGTGAAACGTATGACTCATTGTTATATTGTTTTTTTTCTTTCATTTCATAGTGTAATTTTGTATGAAATACCATATTTATTCATTCATTCATCTTCTTACCCGCTTATTCCCGAATCCGGGGTCACGGGGGTCTGCTGCGCCTATCCCAGC
>JAOTRA010000018.1:4741896-4760013 GCA_026260255.1 Pseudolaguvia tuberculata
CAACCCTCCCCATTTATCCGGGCTTGGGACCGGCACTAAGAATGCACTGGCTTGTGCAACCCTAATGGCTGGGTTGTAGACCCTTTATCTTAACAATGCCCCACTAGAGGCCACGCGAGAGAGGAAACCGGGGTGTCTAAAATGCTCTAATGATCACCAGTGGTAATAAAGTTAACTTACAGAGATAAACTTTCCAATAAATGTTTAAAAATGACTTTTCCTGTTTTAATTAATCTAGAAAGAAACATGACTCTTACAACAGGAGCAAATTCAAATCAAGGCCAAATGACTTGATCAATTCTAGCTTGTTTTATGAACATTTTTTAGAAATGTAAGCGCCACATTGGGTAGGGATCATTCCTGCTAACAAAGATGGTAGGTAGCCTGCTCTGCATCTGATTCTTCTTCCCCTCTCTCACAACCAGACGTTGTACAAATGATAGAAAATCACACACCTCAGGAATATTATTCATATATTTTCTTATTCCCTAATTCGGGATCACTGGGATCTGCTGAAGCCTATCCCAACGCACATAGGACGAGAGGCATTTACACCTGTACATGATTTTGGACTGTCAGAGGAAACCGGAGTACTCTGAGGAAACCCACACAAGCGAGGGGAGAACATGGAAACTACACACAAAGATCCTCGGTCCAGGAGTCTTCCTGTTGTGATTGTATTATAAATTAGTAAATATATTCATCAACTTACAACCAAGACATCATTTCTACATACCATTATATGTGAAGTTTATTGATATACTTACATATTTATCTAAACCTTTCTTTAACCCGTAAAATATTGCCCATGAATAAAGTGAATAAAGGTTTGTTAATGATGTGATTAGAGATTCATTATATGGACCGGATCACACACTACATGGACTAGTAGTCTGTGCACTAGTTTAGGCTTATTGCTGGAATGCTGGAGCCTAACACCATTACCATTGTGTTCATCATAAATCATCATGTTATCTTTCATTCATCCATAAACGCTTATTCTCTAATTCGGGGTCATTTGGATCTGCTGGAGCCGATACCAGTGCACACAGGGTGAGACAGGGGTGCACCCTGGACAGATCACCAGTCCATCACAGGGCGCGCGCAATTTAGAATCATTAATCAACGTAATATACATGTTTTTGGACTGTGGGAGGAAACCGGAGTATTCAGTGGAAATCCACACAAGCTCTGGTAGAACATGCAAACTCTGCGCAGAAAGATCCCCGGTCCAGGAATCGAACCCGGGACCCAGTTGTTGTGAGGCGACCGTGCTAATCATTACGCCAGGCACCACCAGTCATATTATCACATAATTTGAAATACAACTTCCTAGCACAGGACTTTCAACTAAAATGGTAGTTATTTGCCACTGGGAGTATAATAATACATCTCATATTAAGTCAAGTGATGTAGTTTTCTGTTGCATGAATTAGATTTGTACTGTTGCGTTACAAATTAATTATTAAAATTATTTATCTATATCTTCGAACCCACATAATTCCCTAAATCAGGGTCAGGGGGATCTGCTGGAAGCTAGCGGCAGTGTTGCAGGGTCATAGGTTTTGTGTTTCTTTGTCTCACTCTATTGACAATTTAGTTTCTTTGTCTCAGTATTGACAATTTATCACCAATTAATCTAAATGTACATGGTTTTTGGACTGGGGAAAGAAACCAGAGTATACTCAAGCGTAGGAAGAACATGGAAACTCCAAAGAGAAAGACCCCGTCTCGGAATCGAACTCAGGACATTCTTGCTGTGAGGCTCCCATGTTAAGTTACTTGACTACCAAACGTATATGCTCAAACATACAATCATTCAATTCTGGTGTTTGGCAGACACCCTTATACAGAGTAATCAAGTCGGTACACTGAAATGTTTATCCAGCAAAGGCTTGCGCATGGGTCCAGAAGCTGCAATTTGATGGTGCTTCAATCAGCAGGCAAACCTTAAAATATTAGTTTCAAGTTTCTAAATATTCCTACATTCAGGTTTACATAATTAATAATCCAAAGAATCAAGACAAAAGGAAACATTTTCCCCACAAAAAGAAAACCAAAAACCCACCTTTATTGCACCTGTAAATTTATATTCAGTCTCAATATTGAACATTTTTTCCTTAATCTTAAAAGGGCATCATAAACATACTGTACCAGAGGGTTTATGTAATGAAATAGAAAATCAGTGTATTCTTCGTATCGGTTCTGCTGAAAAGATCCAAGTAACATTTCTAACACTAACACATTCAACAATTCTCACAGTTCTTATGTTCCTCCAGACACAGAGTTGCACACGGCCTTCGCACGTCTGTCCACTGAGAAGACTCTCCGGTTAAAGTCCAAAAAAAAATAAATAAAGACTTTCAATATATTAAACTCTGCTTGTGAAATACATGTGCATTTCAATACACGTCTCACTTTCCAATGATAAAGTAGATTGTTTATGGTCAGCTATTACATCTTTTAATGAATTCAAGGCAACTCTTTCTAAAATGGAAGTACCTGGTGGGGAGAGGGGGGGTAATTTAACTCTGGACTACAGGGGTGTTTAAGGAAGTTATACAGATCACAACTGGGACTGTACAATGTTCTATTCCAGAATGTTTCACATCTTACTCACTATTGAGTCGGTGGCTAGAGCTTTGGAAGAAAAAAAAAAAAATCGGGTTGTTCTAAAGAATTAGACTACAATTTTAGAAAAAATTTACACTGGGTCATGAATGAGTGATGGACAATTTGTGATGAAGATAATCTTCGCACTGTAGAGGAGGAACAGAGAGAACATTTTTTTAAGATCCGTTTGACTTGCATAGAGAATAGAAACAGTGGCATTGTCATGTATAATGTGAAATACACAAAAACCTTCCCTGCGGATTTCTAATGGACATGGAACCTGCGGAAACAGCCTCTAAACATGGAAAAATAATGTTTTGATGCTGCAGACTGGCCTTTAAAGTAGGATAAAGACGGACAGTTTTTTTTTATTCTTTCTAATGGTTCAACATTAAGGGTGCATAAATTGTTTTAGATATTCGATTATAGTAAATAAATGATGGATTAGAATAAAATCAACGGGACATGAAAACGTTTTCTTCCACAAGATTTGAATTTAAAACCCAATAAGACTGCAGAACTTTCATAACTAAAATATTGATTATTTGCCATTGGGAGTATAATATATCATATGTCATGGGAAAGGAAATGTTATCCTTTTGGAGAAAAAGTCTGTCATAAGGTGAGGCAGTAGGGTCGGCCCAGTGTTTTATATGCCTAATTAAACCAGCATCACTGCAACAACTTTATTTGCCGCATTCCTGATATAGCTAGATACAGTACAGTATTTCATCATAGACTCCAGTGATATGTGGCTAAACCATTTATTATGGCGGTTTGAACCAGTCACCACAATACTCCACATACTGGACTTCAGCCCTTGCGATTGGATTTGGACTAATCACTTTTTTGATAAATTTCCCCACGAGTCTTCCGTAATTCTGGAATTTTTCCCAAATCGGGCAGCCCACAGTGTGAACAGGATCCTAAACCCTGGATCTGTAACAAATAAAGACAAACCAGATTCAAAATATATTAAAAGACTTAACTGTTGTCAGATATGCCATATTTAGGAAACACTGTTAAAGAATAATGAAGTCATTTTAACACAAATTAAGCAAGTTCAAGTCTCATCAATAGATATTAAAACCACTTCTGTTTGGAAATCATTCCAATTTGAAGCTGGATTCTGCAGGGTCTTCAGGAAAATGTGTTGCGTTTTAAAGGTCTGCAGGGAATCAAGCCACTGTGAGGCTATTTTTACTGAAACATAGTGTTAGTAAAGATTAGTAAGGTTAGTAAAACAGCATTTACAACTTCATGGAAAATTAGCTTTTCAGACACCTAAACCCGATGCAGCTACGATTTCCAGACATTTACAGTTACAGCAGTTGGCAGACATCCTTCTCCAGAGCGTCTTAGGTTTCTCTCTTTTTGGGAAGTTAAGGGTCTTGCTCAGGTACCCACAGTGGTGGAAGAAAAGTTAAGTATTGTATATCAATGACAGAGTTGCAGTGTCTCAACATAAAACATCAAAAGAGGCACAAATATTTGCATTTTTTACTTTATCAGGGTGAAACCTCCCCCTACACTCACCACTCATGTCAGTAGCGATGGCCCCAGTTGTTCCTTCTTCCTCCCGGAGTGACAGACCACATGTTTCGTCGATCCTGGATTTTCTGGAAGACGTTAAAACTCCTTTTCTCTTTTTTAAACTTTTTTACCTTCTTTACCTGTTCATTTGAAAAGAAGATCATCCATGTAAGATCAGCAGAACGTAACAAAACAAAAAACAGTCATTTAAAAACATCACCTTGCCGCTGTCAAATTCTTCATCCCATTCATCGATGACTGTGTCATGTTTAGCATCACTTGTGTCCTGCATGGCATCTTTACTGATGGAAGAGCGCTCTCCGTCCCAACTGAGGACTGAACACAAAGTAAAAACACATCAATGTAAAGAACTTGGTCTTTAAAGGGCAACAATAAGCAGCACAGATTTCTGCTATGTTTCCTATATTATTTTTGGATATAATTGATGTTTCAGCATTACTGCCAACATTCCTTTCTCTGGTTCATTAGCGTATTGCTGAGCACTTCATTAAATGATAAAACAAGCAGGATGCTGATATCCATCTGTTTTCGTTACATAACACATGATTCTTGTTTTCAGTCCAGTTATTTTCTTTATCCAGTCACTAGTTATTGAATTTGTACATTTTGAATGGATATTTTCTTTCCTTTATACATTAGCCTTCGATTTGATGAGGCATACTTTGTTAAAAATTACACTAACTATGTGAAACACTTTTGTTAATATATTTAAAATAGGACACAAACATGATTCGGTGAGACCAGGAGTGAAAACAAAGCAACAATTAAATTACTACCAAACATTAAAGCATAAACTAAAAGGCAATATAGAGCTTTTATATAAATAGAAATAAAATCTAAAGCCATGTACACACTGCAGACAATTGTGATATACTATTGAATTTGATGCAGGTCAGATGTTTTGTGATGCAACTGCAGTGTGTACTGGAGTTTATGCAACTGTTACATCATTTCTGATCGACATATTTCATCAGTCAACACAAACGCTAAACTTTTTGCAGTTATGCAACTGTCCCACCACTCGCATCTGATGCTGCTCTTTTGCACACACGTTAAATTTAAGATAAATGGTTTAGGGTGGACATTTCATATTGGCCACATTTAAAACTACAAAGATTGATGCAGAAAAATTGTTAGCTCTTTATTTGCTAAAATCATAAATGTAATGGATAAGAAGACAATGGTATCATATAATATTGGTATTTTTATTTGATTTCCAAAACTATGCAACTCTGGGAAAAAAAACCATGTAACTGTCAATTTAGAAACAGATTGACTACCTTCAGTTCCATACGCTTTATCAGTGGCATTCTTAAGCAGCTCTTCGACTACACTGGAGCTCTGCTTGCCATCCCAGGCTGTGGCGGTGGGGAGAGATGCTGTCTCAGACGCCTGCTTTGACTCAGCAGTGCCCCTGCTGCGTTTATAACCATCCTGAACCTGGCTGTCCCATACCACCACTGCAACCAAAGAAAAGTAAGCTTAGTCAAGTGTTCTTTATAACGGTTCTAGTAATCTGATGTTTAAAATGTTTCGTGCAGGGTTTCAGATTATCCAGAAAACGACTTTATTAATAGAAGAAAATTTAGTTTGGAATTCTTTGTAAGTGTTTAGTATTCAGATATTGCGTTTGTGTGAGAAAAAAAAGGCCAATCCATAAACAAAAAGCTGGAGTACTGAAAATATCCATGTTTGTGTGGACAGGGCCTCTGTTTGAGTCAGTGTGAGTGGGTGGAGGGTTTTCAGGTCAAACCCCACCCACTGGACTTTTATGCTGTGTCCGAAATAATCTACTACAGCATATAATGCACTTTAGTTAGTATCTACTTCCTGATAGATATAGGATTTATAAAGTATGGTTATGTGTAGTATAGAAGGGATTTGGGCAGAAGAAGTAGGTCAAGATTAGATGAATATTGTTCAGTTCAGACTTCCAAGCTTTGGCTTGGTGCTCTCCATAAGGGTTCAATGTTATTACAGTTGTATATACAGTACTAATTCCTGGTCTTAAAACTTGTAACTGCTGTACATATAAAGCTACAATCTGTACCTTTGTTGGGTTTGCAAGTCTCCTCCTGCATCACATAGTTGTCCTGACTATGTGACTTGTCTCCAGAATGGTCCCACAGGGTGTCCTCAGCCTCCATCTTGTGTGCTTCTCTTTTTCTCTTTTTGGATTTTTTCTTTAAGACACTCAATTCCATAGACACCGTGTCTACACTGGTCTCCACAGTCTTTCTATAAAGAGGGTAACAAAAGATGCTTATAGAGATCCTCTAGTGTAGGTTGGCAAAATAACTGATTTGATTTTTACTGAAAACAACTAACCTTTCACTAGCCTCATACTCAGTGTTCTTATCACCCAGTTTCTCTTTGTGCTTTTTCTTTTTCTTATGATGATTCTGTGGAGTCTCACATGTCATTAGTTCACATAGTTCTTGGAGCTGTGGTGGTTTTGGCTCTGTGCTCAGTTGTGCATGCTGCTTTGGCCTTTCTGAACTTCCGTCTGAATTTATTCTCCACGTCTCTCCGAGGCACCAGTCTTCATCCTGACCCGAATGGTTCAGATGGCACCGGCTGCCTTTTCTCTGAACAGTCATGCTGTTTGACTCCTCCTCTCGTTTCACGTTCTTACGCTTTTTTACCTTTCTTATTTCAGCTGTGATCTCTGGCATGTGCTGCTCTGCTTTGGCAGGAAGCTCAGCAGTGGGGTTTTCTGTTTCAGAATGGCGACGCTTCTTTTTTTTCTTCTTTTTCTTCTTCTTTAAGGTTGGGCTGGCAAGGCCATCTGCAAACCCTGTTGCTAAGTTGGTGGCTTTTTGAATTGGTTCACAGACGCTGGCAGAGAAGGAGTGAAGCCTGCTGACTGGAGAAGAAAGTGTGGGATTCTTTAAGGAGGCAGAGGAAGAGAGGGAAGAAGAGGAAGGGGACAGCTCCTTAAACAAACTTGCATTTTTAAAGAGATGAGGTACATGCTGAGGCTGCTTGGCAGAATGGAATGGAATCCTGGGAGAAGACAAAAAACAACATAAGCTGAGAAAAATCTTACTTAATTCAATGTCAAAATATATTGAATCTAGAAAAAGTAACAAAAAATAAGTTGACATTAGAGATCCATTCTTCTGTTTTTGTAGCGACATCAAATTTTAATTAAATGCCTACATTTATACATTTTACAAGTTGACAAAAGCTTTTTTTACAGTGAATATCACACGCACAACAATGGCTTGAGTCATTGGTTTGAAAGTCTGGCTACAACAGACTAACAGAAGGCTCCCTTAAAATGCTTACAACAACCTTTTTAGTGTTGTTCCAATAAAAAAAATGGAAAAAGAAGCAGATTATTACTGAAGCAACATCGTCAATACACCCTGGATTCTGCATCCTACAGTGGAAACTAGCAAAACTTGAGCTACAATTATGGTTGTGGTTTGCTATTAAGTAAACAGACAGATGAGAGTATTACTCATACTTAACAGCACACAAATGGAACATAGTAGGCAGTATGCAAGCCTGAATGTGTCCAGTATGCCAAAATAGAGGAATTGAGGGGAAAATTGCTAATTACCACTAGGGCTACTAATGCCACTATGCAGTTTACTTTATTTATTCATATAAAAATAGTAAAACGTGATTAAAAAAAATGCAATAATTGATGCTTAACAAGTTCAAGTATTGAAATGATCTTACGATGATATGTGGTTAAACTCCAAATGCACATTTAACAACATAGCACCACACACTATAGACAAATATTACCTGTGATTTTGGGATGGTGAAGTTGAGGTCAGAGGGTGAAGAAGAGTTGAATGCATAGGGTGACACGACTGATGACGCAATGATGAGGACAGAGCCTCAGTGCTGCGGCTGCTGTTCGGACTCCGGCTGGGACTGGGACTGGCCTGCAGTTATTGACATAAATAAAAACTTGGTGGTCGAAAAAAAAAAAGAAACAAAAATTAACCACAGCCAAATAAATGTGACAAAGAGAAAGGGACCAAAATATGGAGGAGGGAAAAATCAAACGCAAAAAAATAAATTGGGGGGAAAAAAAAAAAAAAAAAAAAAATGGAAAAGGGGGTTGATGGCAGAGAAGAATTACAAATGGTTAGAAAGAAAGAATCTGAAACCAAAGAAAGACAACAAAATTCTAAAATGGACAGTCGTGCCAATCTGGGATAACAGTAGACAAAAATATACGCTTAAAGCTATTTACTGGACAACCAAATAAAGGAACTCAGTCACTGCTGGAAAAAAAATGAAGGAGCAGGCAGCAGACAGAAAACAAGGAAACGTACGGCATACGAGGAAATGAGTAAATGACCAACCAGTGAGGGTCAAACTAATTTAGTGTTCATTATAGACCTGCTGGTTATTAAATGTTTTTTTCTAAAGCTGGATCAATATTTCTGATGATTTTGCACAACATATACAGATATTTACTCAGCATTTTACTATAGTTTCCTGACATTCATGTGACCCGGGAGTATAAATTAGTCTTTAAGTCCCGATTTGAATAACTGGACACTCTGGTAATGCCTTATACTATTGTTAAATTTGATAATTAGTCTACGTTTAAATCAGTATCGTATATTGGAAAAGGAAACCATAATGTCAATAACGTTTAAACCTTCGTCTGCATTTTCTTTTCTGCGTATAATGTGGCTAGATTGTTAGGTGACTTGGGTCACTCAATACTTCTGGGGTAAACAAATTATAACAATCCCTATGTTTTTATACTATTAAAAAAATAAACTACGCTCATCATAATTCTAATAAGTAAGGAGTTATTTAAGTCATCTGAGGCGTAATTTACTTTACATTATCATTTATAAAAATTCGGGGAAAACAAATAAATAAGACAGCATTAGTCATATATTTTTCATTTTACTTATAGGATGTTTATCTTGCAAGTATCAACAGTCATACAGTCATGTTCTGCAGTATTCAAACCACATCATTTCCCCCAGGTCCATCCCACATCCACTCAACATCTAGCTATGAAACAAAACAAGCAGCAACTTACCTTCTTGGCAGACAGTGCCAGTCTCTTGGCAGGAGGGGGCGACATGGTGCTGGTTTGTTCGGACGCAATGTTGTTGAGGGCGGGAGGTTTCAGCTTTGCCGACTTCTGATCCTCTGCAGCAAGCCGTTCGGCACTTTTAGCCGGAGAGGAAGTTCTGTTTACAATGCTCTTGGCAGGAGTAGCCGCATCTCCTGCTGGAGCACTCCGAGTACCAATCGATTCCTTAAGGATGGTGAGAAGCAGGGAGCATTTAAAAAAATTATTTTTGCCTTAGTGTAACATTCACATTTGTTTGGCGTATTGGTTCAGACCAAAAGGAAAATGATGTAGAAGCACAGAAAGACAGCGGATGTGCTAAGCTAAAACAAACTAGCTAACATCTGCTCTATCTGGGCTATGTCAGACTCCAGCGAATTACCACTATGTGAGTTTAGTGACTGCTGCATTTACGTTTATTACAAAAGACATGTCTCAGAGACAGTGTTCCGGATGCCACTAACCTAACAAACACAGAACGGTGTAAGAACTCTGTGCTTATGTCTGACTGCTGCTCATAGTCAGTGGTGTTTGGGACTTATGATACAGGCCGTTATGTTTACCACAGAAATTCAGCCCATTTTCTGTTAGTTGTGTCTTTGTGGTGTTGTTTATGTCACTATGTCTTGCACTTTTACCGTATGTAGCACCAAGGTCCTGGAGAAACGTTATTTTTTATATATAAAATTGTATAGAAAATTATACAATTGACAATATAAATGACAATTCATTTGCACAAACTGAACCTCGCAAAATAAAACCATGAGTCAGGTGTTCTTCTGAACCGTTTAAGATGGAAATACCTTGGAGTCAGACGAGGTGTCTGCTGACGAGGACTCGGACGCAAGAGACTTGAGTGAGGTAGACACTGCCATACTCCGCCCCTCACCATTGTTCCCCTTGTCCTGATCGGATTTGGCAACACCGTTGGAGGAGGCAGGAATGTTGTTGCGACTCTGTGGCTGAGTCGAAGGCTTCTTTAGCTTCTTAATGGGATCCTCAATGAGCGACGGGCCACCTGTCACCCTGGGTGTACCGTTGGCCAGTTTTGGTGATTGGATGCCAGAACCGTTGCGGGCCAATGGCACGCCTAGCCCTCCATCCACAGACTGGATCTTCCTCAGCTGAGCAGTGTCCACTTTCTGCCGAAAGAAAGAAGGTAAAAGGAATTGGCTGCTGTTTAACGAAACCAAAAATTAACTTGACTGCCGCACTAGGTCACATGATCATCTAACTGAGCAGCTGAAAATTATTTATATTGCACACACTGTTCAAGAACGTTATGTAGAAATCTATAAAATATATAAAATGTATTGTATTATTAGATTGCAGTAAAAAACTTCTGGGCCACCCTGAACGTTATAATTCAATTTTTCAATAAAGATGTTAATACGCAAGGTCCAACCTAAATACATTTAAAAGCTTCACAAGACAACATGAATCATGACTGAAGAAAACCAGTTCAGGGTAGATTGTTCCTGTCTTCCAGCATGCAGAGACCAATCATACAGTCTCTTTCCAGGGGGAAAAAAATAAAGAATTTTCTGCTTCTGTGGAGAGTTCCCCCTCAATAACTGAAAGATTACATCACACCCCTGAGTTTGTCACCAATCTATAGTGGGAATCAGCATGAAAAACTAAAGCCTGTAGGTTCTTCTATAATTAACACTGCTATTTTTTCTTACATATTTAATTTACTTTAAAAAGTCAGTTTGGGTGATGCATTTCTATATCTGTATTTTTACTAAAAGGCCCCATTCAAAATAGTTGTGTGATGAAAACTCAGCACAAGATACAAGTATAATACAAGTTAAAATATTGTTCCTAGTCACAATGATCTCATTTACATACACAATCTGGCTAACATCATTCCGGTTGGCAAATTTCAGTTGACTGCTCACATATCCAAACACTTCCAATAACTTCATGATCATCACAAAATTGTTACATTTAGGCACAAGTATATTCTCAAAATATTTTGTAAAAAGAGGGGAGCACGAGATGCCGAGCATGGGCAGTAGGACTGACACCTAGTCATTTACCTGAAATTGTTTGCTTTATTGGGTCGTAAAAAATTCCTACATGTAAATTGTAAACATTACTACATGTAAACACAACTAGCGATGACCCTGTACCTTGGTGATCTGCGGAGAGGACAAAGGCCCATTGAGTGGAATTTTTTTCAGCTGTTCAGAGGACATGTTACTCCTTCCAGATTGCACCAAGTTTTGCTTCACGCTTGATATGTCAGTGTTCTTCTTTTCTGAAATCCTAAAACATTGGAACTCAATTGTTATGTAACTCACAATATATAACTGAACTGGTACAATCACAAAATGAGAACTATATTGTACCTCAAGTAAAAGAGGACATAAGCCTGCTGATTGAGCACAACCTTGATGTTACTGGAATGTACCATCGAATCGTTCATCTGGTACCACTGCCCGTTGCTAGCCTAAAACAATGAAAGACATGGAGAGTAAAACGACAACAAACATTAAACTAACAAAAATGTGTCTCACAAAAGTATTTATGAACCGATTCTATTAATGGGTGATTACTTTTTATTAGCAATCCTTAGACACTCACTTTTACATAACAGTAGTAGTGACCAGCATGACAGCTGTACCCAGAATGCACCAGGACTGCATAAAGGCCATACATTACTGGGTCTCCCGAATTTTGAGACATGTACGGGCGAATATTCAGAAACTCTGGATAGCCAACATCCTATGGAAAAGAAAAAGAACCACTTTATGACAAGACGGAAAAAAAATAGTAAGTAATTCACATAGGCATGGGTCTTACTGCGTTTCTTTACCTTGGTAATCTTTCCACCACTGAAGTTAGCGAAACGTTTAAGAGAAAGCGTAAGCACATTTGATGCCCGATGAACAGTGAAGCGCTTTGTTGCTGGCACTTTCTTCTTACACCTGAAAAATGAAGTTAATGAAAGTGAAGTTTTTGTAATATTGTGTGTCTATATTCTCACAAACACACACATTATAATATAAGAACATAAGAAAATCACAACAGCACAATATACAATTTGCATAACACGACAGACAACTTACCTGGCACACATGTACGCATTCTCGCCGCTCAAGACGTCCGGTTTGACGAACAGCTCCAGTGCACGAACAATATTAGCTGCTTGCTGCAAGTGAAACCAAATACACACAACAATTTAAAAAAGGAGCTTTTTTCTAGAAATTATTTTATTTATAACCATGATCTTTTTGTGCGGACTTTGCATGCTCTCCTCGCGCTTGTGCATGTTTCCTCCAGGTTACTCCGGTTTCCTCCCACAGTCCAAAAACATGCATAGCAAGGTGATTCAAAATTGACCATAGGTGTAAATGGCTGTCTGTCTATGTGTTGGCGTGCGATGGGCTGGCAACCTGTCCAGTGTGTACCCCCACATCTCGCCCTATGTGAGCTGGGATAGGCACCAGCAGACACCAGTGACCCCAAATTAGGGAATAAGAATTTCTCACCCGAATTTCAACAGCAATATCCAGGTAGGGGTCGTACGTATCAGACACACTTTTACAAATAGAACACTTCACTAGAGACAAACAGAAAGAGATAGAAACTTCAGTGCATCTGAAATAAACTTCAACACAGGGAGCTTTTCAAAGGAATCGAAAGAAAACAGGCATACTTGGATTATTAGACATAGCCCAGGTTTTTAGGATATGACTGAGGAGTTTGTGTGATATTTTAATACCCTGTACAGATTTACAAACCTCTGATGATGCTCTCTGATATTTGTAATCAGGACTTGTTTTGATTTCAGAACCAGCGACACACTGCATTAGTGTGTCCTGACACATTTTTGTCATAGTATTGGCTATTTAACAAACCCATTTAGCCTTTATTTATAGGACACAAGGATTAAATGTGGGAGAGAGAAAGAGATGGGACTGAAAAGGACCCGAGTCGGGAACCATACCTGGGCCGGCGGAGCACAACAATCCCCCAACCCACAACACAAGTTTTGGTTGGAAGGGCCTTTCTTGGACATGGTTAAATAAAGGCAAAGGAAAAATTTAATTTTCTCCCTATAACATCATCTCCTTTCGGCTGCTCCCGTTTAGGGGTCACCAAAGCAGAACACTCTTCTCTCCTCACTACCCAGCCCTCTACATCTTCCTCTTTCACCCCACTAACTGCATGGCTTCCTTCACCACATCCATAAACCTCCTCTTTGGTTTTCCTCTTTTCCTCCTGTCTGGCACACCCATCCTCAGCATTTTTCTACCAATATACTGCATGTCCCTCCTCTGCCAAACCATCTCAACCTAGCCTCCCAGATCTTGTCTCCAAAACATCCGACAAATTGGTAGGGGAAGCTCAAACTGATTGTAAAAACGGTTTCCATCGTTCAAAATAATGAGAATCTCAGCTTTCTAAAGATAAAATTTAGTTTCCCCCCCCCTAATAACATTATTTATAAATATATTCACATATACATATCGTACTGCAGCAAAAACAGATCAAATTGTCTTTAAAAACAATTAATTGATAATGTTAAATTGTAGGAAACAATAGCTATGAAATAATATTTATTACCAGATCTGCTTGTAATCGTTCCAAATGCTGCTTCAAAAAAAAAAAATATGGGGAAAAACCCTCATCCTGCAATAGGTTTTCTGTTTTTAATAAACATGATCCAGGACCGTCTTAAATGAATCTGAAAGTTTTAAAAGTCAACACATGAGTCAGGAATTTTAGCAGACTGGTTCATTAGAGAATGTTTTTATGAGTTGTCCTGTCTTCTAGTATGTATTTATCAATCATTGCTGTTTGCTTTACTGGCAAAAACTGGAATTATCTAAACAGGTTTCCCTCAGGGGGAAAGAGGATTTCATCACAACACGTTGTTTCACCATTCTACAGTGTGAAAAATTAAAGGTTGCATTTTCTCTATAATTACAGAAATTCCTGCTCAATTTATGAGCATTGTTTTTTTTATTACAAGTTTTTAATAATGATAATTAAAACAATGCTAGACTGTAGTAAGATGTACTTACAGATAAGAACAGTACCGCATTTTATTAAAATACCGTATGCTTGTTCATTTAGTTTATGTTAAGCTGTTAACTTTTTTTGCTTTCTGTTAAAGTGGTTCAGATGCTCCGCTACTAAATAAATTTGTATAAAATCAGTCATATCCACCTGCTCACATTGGAAATAGGGTTATGCTTTACCTCTTGACCTCAGATAACCGCCAAAAATCTGGTGAACCAGTGTGGTGGCTTGAGTCTGGCGGTCCAACCTGATAATCAAAGAACATCAAATTCACTCCAGCACAAACAAGTTGACCGAATGAAACACTACAAGGTAGTACACTGATAAATTGGGTCTTACTTTGGGTAACCGTTGAGGCAGGCTTTCTGCATGGCATCGATGGTGTAGCGCAAAAACTCATGGGCGTCCTCCTGGCTGCCAAACCGAAAGTGGCGGGCAATTTCTGCAGCAAAAGCAAATATGCTAATTGAAAATAATTCATTGGTGAAAAAGAATTCTGTGATGACCTGAAAATTAACACTGCATTAAAGTATTTTAAGGTTATAAATAACTGCATAACAACCGGTCTGGGTGAGAAAAAGAAAGATAAAGACAGAGAAAAGGCCAGGAAGAGAGACACAACAAAGCAAATCATTCAACTGAGTTGCAACACCTCTGAAGCTAATCAAGTTTATGACTAATCCTTTAATCACAGACTACAAGGAGAATGGTTCTGCATCCGATAAGGCTGAGTCAGTGAGATGAATCATGCCATTTCTTCCCAAACCTCGCAATAACATCAGCTTACAGCACATACACCTGTCACACTGCATAGCTTATTATCTTACTTTTCAAGTCACGGATAAACGACACGGGCTTGATGGCGTTGCCGGTGTTGGCGAAGGCTTGTATTATATGGTTCTGCATGATGCAGATCATACAAAATCCGGTCTGGTGACCTAAGGGAAGAAAAAAAAAGAAAAACAGGCTTTTTCAATTTAGAGATTAATTTTTAAATTAAAAAAAGATTAATTATAAAAATGTATATTATAATATATATCTTGGCAGTTCGGTGGCATCATTGTTAGCATGGTCGCTTCACAACAAGAAGGTTCAGGGGTTTTTCTGTTCACGGTCCAGAGACATGTATATTAGGTGGATTGGTGTGGCTTTGCTATGGACTGGCAACCCTTTCCTCTCACACTATGCGTGCTGGGATAGGCTCCAGCAGATGCTTGTGGCAATGAATGTACGTACATACATACATACATACACAGCTTATACAATCATTTACACTTACAGCATGTGGCAGACGCTCTTATCCAAGCTTAAAACTGAGCAATTTAAGGTTAAGAGCCTTGCTAAAGGGCCCACAGTAGTTGCTTGGATGAGGTGAGAATTAAACCTCGGTCTTTCTAGTATCAGTCCAACATCTTATTCCCCCCTACCCCAAATGAAGTGCGGCAAATCTTTTGCATGAGACCTGTACTTACAGGAACGGCTGTGCTCCTTGGACAGCAGGTAGTTGGCGAGTGGTGGCGTGAAGGTGAGACACTGGACTGTGGAGTTCAGGAAGCACGTGTTGCCCAGGTTATGGAGGCCTGCTCCTACCCGATACACTCGCTCCCATTTCATGGACAGCTTGTTTCCTGGAAAGAGCAGCTTCTGGGGTGCAGGGATGCCATCACCCTGAATTCCACTGAGGCCTTCAGAGCCTGCAAACACACAAACAGTTTGACAAATATTACAATCTATATGTTTCAGTGATAATTAGGTTACTGAGAGCAGTGTTGGGCATAGCAATTTTTTAAAAAAATCATTAGTTACAGTTACCAGCTACCCCTCACAACTTATAACAGAGTTACACCATTAGTAATTACCAGAGAAGATAAGTACAATAAAAGTCAATAATATTTTCCTGGTATTGTTTAGTTTGGATTTTGCACAGATTTGGTTTCGTACCAACATACATAATTGTGTCTAAGTGTGCACAATCTTCTCACTTTCTCGTGCTGCCTCTCTCCCTTCATATGTCTCTCTCCATCCCACTCATCCTCTCTCTAAATTTTAATAACCAGTCATACACATTAAAACCTGAACACTGCTTATGATAATCTTACCTTGCCTCTTGATTGGTGTGGGCTCGGCCACTCGCTGCACCACACCCTCAGTCTTTGGGTTTAGGATCACATACTTGGTCTTGAGAGTCTCCAGCTGATAGCTGAATCCCTTGGTGGCCGGCTCAAACTCGATCTTCTGCAGCAACACTTTCTTAGCCGAGGAGGAGAGCAGTTTATTAAGGTCCCCCTCATCGGTGGAGTCCTTTCGGCCCGGTTTCAGGGCCTCCTTCAGCTTGTCCACTATGGGCATCGCGCATCACTGAAAGATCACAAACAGTTGGTGTCCATCATTAAATACGATTAGTGATATATGATATGACTAAGTTGTCCCAGATGCACTTAACTCCACTATGCACTTAAACATGAAGTATATTAGTTTTAAAATGTTTCCTCATTTCAAATAAAACTTTACAACAGGAGAACAAATGGTAAAAGGTAGCAAACACATAATGTGATTATTATAATCTTGGGCAGATTGCAGTGAACAACTGTAGTTAGGTAGGTTTGGGCAATCTGACCCCCAAATCAAAACAATTGTCTATTTTCCCTCGATTACAAAGAAACGAATTTCCCCATCACTGTATAAAAGAAATACAATTATACAACTATAACCCCACGTGACATTGAACATAATACACTGGGACTATTGAAGATATCCAGATTGTGAATTAAATCACTGAGAAATAAAACCATGATTATGTTATAGGGAGAACGAAGATGTTGATCGGTTTAGAGGCCGTAGTGTTGTCCAAAAGACAGGAGGAGGAGCTGAGTTGGCAGAGTTGATGTTGCGATTTTTATTAGGGGTGACGAGGATAAACAGGAGTAGAAATTAGTTTATTAGAGGGACGGCGCATGTCGGACGTTTTGGAGACAAGGTGAGGGAGGCTAGGTTGAGATGGTTTGGCAGAGGAGGGAGGTCGCCAGGCAGGAGGAAAACCAAAGAGGAGGTTTATGGATGTGGTGAAAGAAGCCATGCAGTTAGTGGGGTGAAAGAGGAAGATGTAGAGGACTGGGTAGTGTGGAGAGAAGAATAATTCGCCGTGGTGACCCCTAACGGGAGGAGCCGAAAGAAGATGATGTTATAGGGAGAAAATTTAATTTTTCCTTTGCCTTTATTTAACCATGACTTTAAAAGTGCCTTAAGGCAAGCAGACACTATGGTTAGGCAAGATCACACAGCAACAGACCAGAACAAGCACATGACTGTATTAAACCAGAACATAGACTGTGAATGATACATGACACTTAATGCATTGCTTCTGCCCTGCTGTGAGTCACTGACAAGCCTGCAACTGTAATGCACATTAAGCGTTGCAGCAGAGCTGTTAGGTAAATGGCGGGAATACTGTTCTGTATCATATGTCAGATGAGACATAAGCAACAATCTCTCTCCATGTTCAAAAATATTCTATACAGTAAGGTTATGCATAGCATGAATACATTTCAGACATACAGC
The DNA here is from genome assembly GCA_026260255.1 of Pseudolaguvia tuberculata. Lineage (NCBI taxonomy): Eukaryota > Metazoa > Chordata > Actinopteri > Siluriformes > Sisoridae > Pseudolaguvia > Pseudolaguvia tuberculata. The sequence continues at coordinate 4,759,718 of JAOTRA010000018.1, forward strand.
TGCCTCAGTTTTACATACCGCAATAGTATGGAAGCATGATTTTGAACATACTTTCTTCAGTCTGATCATACTACTAAGTATATAGCTATGCAACATGGATTCTGTATTATACATTTGCAAACATTTCCTCGACTGCGTCTAGGTATCTTTGTACTTCTATTTATGCACCATTTCTCTTCAACCTGAGGGTGTACTTTAGATCAGTACTATATGTATACTGATTCATTCATTCATTCATTCATCTTCTTACCCGCTTATTCCCGAATCCAGGGTCACGGGGGTCTGCTGCGCCTATC
>JAOTRA010000018.1:4760113-4770392 GCA_026260255.1 Pseudolaguvia tuberculata
GTAGCGGACAGGGTAGTGTGGAGAAGAGTGATCTGCTGTGGCGACCCCTAACGGGAGCAGCCGAAAGGAGAAGAAGATATGCTGTATGGACAGCGGTGGCACAAATGGTTAAGGTGTTGAGTTGTTAATCGGGAGACCAGAGAGACCTGTTACACAATTGTGGGTTAAGGGCCTTGCTCAAGGGCCCACAGGGTTTGCTTGGTGGAGGTGAGAATCGAATCTTTCTGGTATTAGTCCAACATCTTAACCACAAGGCTACCACTTCCCTGTTCGAGCTCTACCACCGCCAAGGAAGACCTGGGCTCAAATCTTCCACTGTTGTGTCCTTGAGCAAGACCCTTAACCCTTCCAGCTCCAGGGGAGCTGTACAATAGCTGACCCTGCGCTCTGACCCCCAACGTACTAAGATGCAATATATGAAGAAATACATTTCACTATATGTTGTACTCTGTCCAATATGTGACAAAAATAAAGTGGTTTCTTCTTCTGTATTGTGATCTTTATAGATGCCAGAATCAATTGTGGCGCCAACCTAATGTCAAACTGATTAAAAAGCTGAAAGTGTCATACATTAATTTTTGTGAATAGTTTTAATGCACATTCATGCATATGCCATTTCATCATATTCTTACTTTGGATAACATTTTTATTTAACTTGATATCGCCTGACCCATTTTTTGTTTTTATTAAAACACTTTGACTACAATTTTTTTGGATTTCTGGTTGGACATAAGTATATTTTTTTTAAAAAGCACAATAAAATAATATTATTGAAGACAGTTAAAGTATTAATACATTTTAGGATATCTGTTGTAAACTGACTTTAGGTTATGTATAAATTTAATAAAAGAAACTTGTCTGTTGAAATAACATATAAAGATATTCATTATATCCATCCAGTCCCCGCCTCTAGCCCTATTTGAGCTGGGATAGGCACCAGCAAACTCCCCGTGACCCCGAATTAGAGAATAAGCAGAAAAGATGAATGAATGAATTGTATCCAATACTTTCTGAATGCTCACATTCTGTACAATAACAAAACATGTTGTGAAGGTATGTCAAATCACGTATTTCATTAAAATTTTTTTTTTGACGGTTAGACAAGATTTGGTAGAAATCAGCACTTTGAGAAACAACCAGACAAAAAAAAAAACTATCCTGTAACCCTGCATGCAATTTAAGTATGTCTCCTGAATACATGAAAAACATATTTACACTCCAACATTGACTGAGATAAGACTGAGACTTAGTGCTTTTTCTTTCTTTTTATTCATGAATATGGAACAGTTACACCAAGATGAGTAATACAGGAGTATGAAAAGCATGCACAGGGTAGCTTGCTTAGTCTTCCCAAGTGGTTCCAGCACCGGAAATATTACACTACCTTTTTCTCCTGGAGATATTAAAAAAAAAAAAAATATATGAAATTTGAAAAATAATCTGGATAGACAAACAATTATGGAAATGTAAAAAAAGGATACCTTGATATACAAAAGGAACAAATTAGTCTTTGTGATTTTCCTACTCATTTGTTGGAACTGGAATACTTAAATCTTTATTATATGGGAACATACAAAATGGCACTATCCTAACCCTGCTTTAAGTCTTTTCGCCAATGTTTAACAAAAGAAAAAAAAACCCCTATCTTTTAATCAATCACCAAAATGAAGTGTTTAGATATAAATTAAAAACATGTATATATATTACAACATACATAAATTATTACAAGATGCTTTTTTGTGCATAGTATAATAAGCAGTTTATTTTACATCTATTGTACTGTAGAAGTCCACGATGTACACAGAAGTTCACTTTGGTTATTTCTAATAACTTACTTTTCTTTATTTACTGGATCTGTATGTAAAATGTCAAAATATGGTATTTCTAATAGTCTCTAACATCGAGGCGTTGGGTAAACAAATGGTTTCCTAATTATGCTTCCTAAAACAAGTCGGACACAAATTGCAACTTATTTTCTCCAAGATAAAAGTCAACATAATCTCCTATATTTTAGTTCTCTAAATCAACCAAAAAACAGTGGTAATAAAAGGCAGTAAACATTTTTTTCCTAAACAGCATGGTTTCATTTGCATATAGGTGCTACTGGGGGACGCAAAGTGCTTTTACTAAAATCAGAGAGTGTCATCTCCATCCTATTCATTTACATTGTTGCATCACCATGTTCTAAAGCACAGAATGCAATTTTTTATTATTTTTTTTAAATGGTGTGATTATTTCATAGCAGTATTGGGGAGATTTTTTAACTGGGTGTGGAGAGGTGTCAACTCGGAAACCTGCAGATCTACGGATCTTCTATGTCCAGGAACTCTTTCTTTGGCGCAGCGGCGCCGCGGTACCAAGCACAGGAATCATCGTTCCTCTTTATGCAGGTGTAGTGCCGAGCTTGGGGACCCTGCACCGAATTTTCCATGAGCCAGTCAGTCCAAAGACACTCAGCAGGATCAGTGATAGCACATGGAACAGAGGCACAGTGGATAATCTGGAGAGAGATAGAGAGCATTAATCAACCATGGAATTTAGCTCAGGAGACCAGATATACAATTGACAGCGACATACCCTGCACTCACAACCCATTTGGTAACGAGAGTCCATGCCCTTTTTCTGAGCCATAGTCAGGGACTCCCATAGCTGGATAAAGTCGCACAGGGTCACGTGCATCGTGCCATCAGACTCCAGTTTACCTGCACCGAGCGACAGGAGGCAAGTAATGAAACTGCTGATATTGAGAAGCATACAAGCGAATAAGTAGTGTACAACTGTACCTGTGATAAGGTATTCCTTTTTGTCACTGATGTCCAGGTTCACACCACACACAGCAGAAGAAGGCCCAGTGAAGATGGCATCAATCTCGCTGTCAGGTCCTTTAAACATCTAATTATGATGGAGAAAAAAAAAAAAGGTGAGACTAAATTAATTTTTAATATGATATCTGATGGCTATGGTGTATTGATCTGAGAAAAGCTTTTATGAAATTCATATTTTGAACAGATTATTTTTTATTATTTTAATAGATTATTTACATTCTCAAATGACCTTTTAAAATATAGTATATATTTAATTATTAATTCATGTTCTAACCGTCTTATTCCCTAATTAGAGGTCACAGGGGTCTGCTGGAGTCTATCCCAGCGCACATAGGGCACACCCTGGACAGGTTACCAGTCAATCATAGGCCACAGAAATATTAATTTGATGACAGTTTTTTTTGCTGTTGAAGTATGAAATCACATTTAGTCTACATATAGTCCTTATTTGAAAATCTGAGCAGATCAACTGTTTAGGTCCATCTTTGTAATGTTTTTCTGTCAACCATCGAACTTTTGACCTCCTGATTTAATAATATTTATAAAGCACGTAAGAAGAAACTTATCACCCAATTCCTGGTATGTTAATTTGAGCAAATGCATGTTATGTTATATGGACAGGTTATGCCTACATGATCTTTGCAGGTAAACATTAACATGTCTGTTGTTCTGTTAAATTATTTATGATCTTGTAAAATGCTAAAAAAAAGTTAAAAGTTGGCGTTTGTGAATCAATGAGTAACTTTCAAGAAATAACTATTTTAACACTAAATAATCAGTTATTTATTGGAATGTTGTAATTAACACACCTATTCCCATAAACAAAACCATACAGCAACTGCCACCAAAAACCAACAAAAAGTATTAAAAAACCTACCCAGCTCATCCACATGGGGTTTCTAAATACCCTAATGTTTGTTACGCTTCTACAAAAACATCCACATTGATGAAAATACTTTTTACTGCATTTTGGTTCATAACTTTGGGGATTTGTTAATTGATTGCTTGGGATCAGAACACCTAAGATCTACCACTCCAACCAAAACACCGTCTTTATAGAGCTGAAGTGGTGTGGGGTGTGGTATCTTAAGCCCTTTTGGACAGAGTAGACATCAACAAGATCAATACAAAATTGTATTAAAAATAAAAAATTTAAAACAATTTTATAGAACCGTGTTAATAATAAACCCACTGGATCAAAATTTTTTTAGTTTTTAAAATGGTATGTAATTCTTTTATTCATTCATCTTCTTACCCGGTTATTCCCTAATTCGGGGTCACAGGGGTCCACTAGAGCCTATCCCAGCGCACATAAGGTGAGAGGCAGTGGTACACACTGGGAAGTCCGCCAGGCCACACATTCACTCCTATGGGCAATTTTGACTCACCAATCAACCTAATGTACATGTTTTTGGACAGTGGGAGAAAACTGGAGTACCTGGAGGAAACCCACGCAAGCACTGGGAGAAAATGAAAACTTTGCACAGAAAGATTCCGGGCCGGGAATCGAACCCGGTACCTTCTTGTTGTGATGTATGTAATTGACTTCATGAATTAATATTGTCTTGATTTGCACAAATCAGCATGCTGATTCAATGTTAAAGGGCCAGCACCCATTTGTGCGCCGGCGACCTGGGTTTCGTTCCCCTCTGGTCTGACTTCTCTCTCTATCATTACAGGCAAAAATCCCCCAAATATGTTTAATAAGCTTTAGTTAAAAGGAAATCTCAATTCTGTAACAACGTTTCCATTAAACATATTTATGATTTATTTAAAAAAAATGCAACAGCTAAAAGATACATTATTACGTTTCCACATATTTTATAATCCTATGTTGTCAGCTTCTATATGAAGATCTAAAATGGACTTTGAAATGTAGACTTTGTTAGCAGTTTAGAGTGTTCCTCGAATTATTTAACTTTTTGATTTATTATATTGATAGTCGGGCGGCGTGGTGTAGTGGTTAGCACGGTCGCCTCACAATAATAAGGTCCCGTGTTCGAATCCTGGGCCGGGATCTTTCTGTGCTGAGTTTGCATGTTCTCCCCGCGCTTGCGAGGGTTTCCTCCGGGTACCGGTGATTGTAAATTGTCCATAGGAGTGAATGTGTGTGTGAATGGTTGTTTGTCTATGTGTTGCCCTGAGATGGACTGGCGACCCATCCAGGTTGTACCCCGCCTCTTGCCCTATGTGTGCTGGGATAGGCACAGCAGACCCCGTGATCCCGTATTCGGGAATAAGCGGGTAGGAAGATGAATGAATATTGATAGTCCATCAGAACTTTCAGAGTGCAATTCTAAATTACTGTGTAATACTAAAACAAAGTTATTTTAATGTTCACAATGTTTGTGCATTTTAGTTTTTTATCCTGCACAAATACTGAGAGGTGATAGAAATACCTTCATCTGTTTAATGTCATACTGGATCCTCTTAATGGGATTGCCATAAACGTCATTGCCTGTGACAATTTCTTGCCGTCCAACCACTTTGGCTTTAAGAACTAAAGAGAGACAGAAAAACAAAGTAAACAGGCTGAAAAAAAAATCTTAGCTGTGAAGAAACAACTGCAAGTCTTTCTTTGTTTAGTGAATTCACTTCCTGTGAAACTGCATATGGAAAAGCAGGAGTATTTGATTAGTGCTGAGGGAGGAATGTGCTTAGCCAGATGCAAAAAAAAAAACCTGCCTCAAGCTCCAGAAGCCCTAACAACATTTGACTACTTGCAGTCTACTCGTAGCTTAAAGGCTTGTGGAAACATGAGAAAATGCTACCTATTATAATAACATGTAATACAATTATTATTAGTAGCTTTAAGAACAGATTTTGTGGATAAAAAAGCAGCTTGTCATTATTTTTATTGTAATCCGAGGCTGACAGAGCTCTAAAAACAAACTGCTTCTATAAAAAGAGAAAAAACGCCCCCCAAAGTCCAAGTATACAATGTTTAACAGGATCAATTCTGTGATATTTCTCTTTATTTGTCTTTTGTTCATGCACAAGCTTAATAAAACTCAAGAGAACAGTTACATGTATTTGCTTGTTATTTTATTATTGGAAAAAAAAAAAAAAAAAAACCCTTTCAAACTCCATTGAATATTCATAACATCCTAAAACATTTCCAAAGCGAGAATCCCGATGGCCTTCACTGGCCTCTCTGTCTTTCCAGCACACACGTCCGTGTGTGTTCTTTCCGAGGCCAAACATGCCCTCCCCATACCCACTCCTCAGCACAGAGCCGCTTTTCTCTCGACCACACACAAGCGCGGGATGCCAGCTATGCCCGCAGGAGTTCTACGTTTAGAAAGTCAAAGCCGGCGCTTTTATCAGCTGATGAACAAACAGGGATGCACTGTTTCATCCAGGTTCAGGCACAGGTCTTCTTTTCTGTACAATTCCTCTTTCGGCTTCATATTTACTGGAAGCGGGAATGTCCAAATTCTTCAGCTGTGAGAAGAACCGGTCTTAACAGGATATCGTTTGCTGGTTCGTTTGTGGAGGTCATGTGGTCCCAGCAACACATGTTTATGGGAATTTAAGAGATGACTGATATGATAAGTGTAGTCTGGTTAAAAGTTGGCATTCATAACTGTTCTGTTAAACTCGGGCGCCTCATAGGTTGCATTAATTTTGTGTATTTAGTGAGTGCAACACTGCAAATTTGTCTAAAATGAACTCAACAAACAAGCTTGAACCCATATGCTGTAATTTGTTTTCTAAAAGTACAGTCGAGCACAAATAAGGAAAATACTGACAAATACTCCAGGAGTTAGCAATGGGCACAACTTTAGCACACGATTCCCTATTCCTGGCCAGCTGGGGATATTTATATTTATTGCAGGTATTTCCTGTTCTCAGTGTAAAACAGGATAAGGCAGAACCCTTGAAGCACATTCTCTTAATCTGAGGCTGCTTTCGCTCAATGGTCTATGCCAGATCCATCCGGTATGCTATGGAATGTTTTGCACTGTCCTGGGTTGCCCTGCCCTATTGGCTTGATGCAACCAAGTCAGCTTTACCAATGAATCTTATATCTAAAAAAAAGATGTGGCTATTCGGGTTACCAGAAAAAGCAGTAAATGTACACAGAACTCAATATTACTATTATCACTCAATTATTCTACTATTAATACTATCTATTTGTAAAAAAAAAACAAAAAAACCCCAAAACAAGTACATTCAGGAAGTAGCTTCTTTTCATGTACTTGATGCAATGTTTAAGAAACAGGATTTCCTCCATCAGTTGTGCAAAGGTGTCCTGAACAACTGATGGAGTAATACAAACAAAAACTCTACTAATATAATCAGGGTCTCTTTCATCCTTCAGGCGTCGCAAAGGCGTGCTATGGAAAAGCCGGTTATCCAAAAGTCCAGTCATTGTGACTAAGTCAGACAGAATGCAGGTGGGCACATGGCGACTGTGGGCACAGACCCCTTTGACTCGCTGTGGTATATAAAAAAATAGAACAGGAAAACCACATGACGTGGCATGGTTGAATTTTCGGGTGGATCATAGCAATCTTTTCCCATCTCTGGAACTTCAATAAGCGGAAAGTCTGGGGAGCGGTGATGATCATGACAAGTGGATTTAAATAAGACTGTGATCAAGGACTGCCTTGTCACTGCAATGACGGCAAATGTGGGAACTTGAACGTTTGGGTGTTTTGGTACGGTTTTAAAAAAAGGCCAAATATATCCACTTCCGAGATGAGACCACCCTATCCTGCCTTTACTCATGTGGCTTTTCGTTTTTTCCCCATCATCATACAAACCTCAGAGACATGCAAGTCCATGCAGATCAGTTTAATCTCTACTCAGTCATTAAAAATAACCTTAGTGGTCAGTGTACTTGATGATCAAGCTATTTAGCTGGCAGATGGTTTAAAAACGTTGAGCAGTGAAACAGTAAAAAAAAACAAAAAAAAAAACAACCCAAAATGGATTAACCAGACAGCTGACAGAAAGAATTAAAATCAGAGGACTATTTAAAAGCTGCAAAATAGACACATACTAAATAAAACTTACATTCATCACAAGGTTCTGAAAAACCTGTTAGTATGCGTTGTCTTTTCTCTCTTTTATGGTTTTCTTTTACATTTACAGTATTTTGCAGATGCCCTTATCCAGAGCAACTAACATTGTGTCTCTTTAATAATTCTGAGCAATTGTGGGTTAAGGGACCCATCGCTGGTAGCTTGGCGGGGATGAGAATCAAACCCTGGTTGTCCATTTGGAAATCCAAAACCTTAACGAATGAGCTACCACATTCCTTTTACTTTCTACAATGAACTTCCTCTTATAGTACATTCACACACCTGGAGATTACTGGTTTGTCATAAGAGCCGGGGCTTTTCCACCACATTCCAAACAAGACTTTGACATGTTCAGTTGAGAAAAGCTTAGAAAAACATTAAGCAACTTGATGCGGGAACTTCTAAGAGTGTTTTTCCAGTCATCTTGTACACTTATTTTAGCAGTAAGAATTGTTGCTGAAATGTATTATTTCTCTGGCAACCAAAAAGGATGGTCTACTGGGGATGGTGATGTGTAGACTAATCAGTACACAGGAACTGGTGATGATCTTCAGGAATACCAAGGGGGTTTGATAATACCCAGGTTTGGTTATTTAAACAATCTTCATCTGATTTCACTTTTACATTAATACTGTAAATTGTTATAACCTGAAATGTAATTAAAAAATCATTTATTTAATTAATTTCTGGAGGAAATGGATTACAGATGAGACCTAGTATTGATTATGGATGTACAGTATAGTTAATTAATGAACTTGAACGCTGCACGGGTCAGTCCTGACTGTTAGGCCCGAAATGTACAAACATTCACCCACCAAATCCTACAGCTGGACCCAGCGGAAAAAACTTATATTTATCAAGATATTACAAACCCAATTCTTTATCTATGACTAAACCAACAGCCAGAAATACATCCAGGAAAGTTTGTCACGTGTGATGATAGAAAACGGAGGCAAATCTTCTGGTTTTATTCAGCGGAATACCAAAACAGAGGAGATGTTTACATACACTGAAAACAACCTCTGCACAATTCCGCGCATAAAAACAACACCTATTCCTGCAAATTCCTGCATCCCGACAGAAAGAATAATGATTATGATCATCTTACCGACATCTGCGTTGCAGTAAGCCTGTTGAGGATGTTTAGGAGAACAGCTGCAGGCTTCCGCTACCTCACCCGCCCTCCACACCAAAAACAGCAGCAACGGAGCGCAGAAACTACTCGACTTGGTCATTTTTGCAGGAAAAGAAAAATAATATCGACGAAGTAAACGGAAAATGACAAATAAAGAATTGAGATAAAAAATTTTAACTATTAAAAAAAAACAACTAAATGCAACAAACAGTCAAGTCAGGACAGAAAAAAAAAAAACTTTCTAAAATTCAGATTGAAGAGAAGAAAACCTTCGCAGTGCGACTGCAGAGACTTCCTGAGAATCCGCTTCAGAGCGGCTGCCTTATATCCCACAAACCCCGCCCCCTCGGGGGACAAATCTCAAAGCCACGCCCATTTGCGGGAAACCCTGTGTAGACACGTTACTTAGCAGAAAAGAACCGATTCTAAATTAATCAATAAATTAAGTAACATCTTATGATCTTAATACTGCAATACACCGGAAGTGACGTAGTGTTGCCCTGCCTCAACAATGAAAGTGTGGTCACTTACTTTCTTGCACTGCAGCTCATCGGCAGACGCCTCACATGCTGAAAGTTTTTCCACTATGATTCATGCTTTGAGTGTACTGTTAAAATGCGGATAACAGATGTGAATGACGCCAGATGTGTCGAATTTACAATATTTGATTTACAACACTATAAATATGTAATAACAATGTTTGCACTAATTCTGTGTAGTTTACCATTAAATAGATCAGAGGCCCTGTACTGTAGATAACTTTCCAGATAGATTAGAGTTAGATCTAACATTTACACTTGGTAAGCATTAACGTATATAAGCACTACTAATAAGACAGTTTATACATTTATTCATTCATTCATTTCTTCATCATATTACCCGGTTATTCCCTAATTCGGGGTCTTTGGGGTCCGCTGGGGCCTATTCTACCGCACATAGGGCGAGAGGCAGCGGTACACCCTGGACAGTTTGCCAGTCATGACAGTTTATATTATTTGTAATTATATTATATTATATTATTATATTAAAGTAAAGGCTAAAGGACTTTCAATAGTATAAGTGGAATTCTCAAATAACTGCAAAAGAAATGATATTCCAACATTTAATTATGTCGAAATCACCTTCAAGGGAGGCACGGTGGCGTATGAAGGTGGCAAGAAGGTCCCGATTCTTATGCAAGGGTCTTTCTGTGCATAGTTTGCATATTCTCCCTTATAATTATAATTCTCTCTCCCTCTTTCTCTCTCTCTCTCTCTCTCTCTCTCTCTCTCACGATCTGAAGAGCACAC
>JAOTRA010000018.1:4770492-4781350 GCA_026260255.1 Pseudolaguvia tuberculata
GTGAAGGTGGGATTGCATCAAGGATCGGCTCTGAGCCCTTTTTTGTTTGCAGTGGTGATGGATAGGTTGACAGATGAAGTCAGACAGGAGTCACCATGGACGATGATGTTTGCGGATGATATTGTAATTTGTGGTGAGGATGGGGAGCAGGTTGAGAAGAATTTAGAAAGGTGGAAGTATGCGCTGGTGAGAAGGGGAATGAAAGTCAGCAGGAGTAAGACTGAGTACATGTGTGTGAATGAGAAGGAAGGCAATGGAGGTTGCAGGGAGAAGTGGTAGTGAAGGTGGAAGAGTTTAAGTACCTGGGGTCAACAGTGCAAAGTATTGGAGACTGCATTAGAGAAGTGAAGAAAAGGGAAAGTTCATAGGACTGTAGTGAGACCAGCAATGTTGTGCGGTTTAGAGACAGTGGTGTTGTCAAAAAGACAGGAGGCAGAACTGGAGGTGGCAGAGTTGAAGATGCTGAGATTGTCATTGGGGGTGACAAGGATGGATAGGATTAGAAATGGGTTTATTAGAGGGACAGCGCATGTAGGATGCTTTCGAGACAAGGTGAGGGAGGCTAGGTTGAGATGGTTTGGACATGTGCAGAGGAGGGACATGCAGTATATTGGTAAGAGAATGCTGAGGATGGAGGTGCCGAGCAGGAGAAAAAGAGGAAGACCAAAGAGGAGGTTTATGGATGTGGTGAAGGAAGATATGCAGGTAGTTGAAAAGTGAAAATGAAAGAGCCAGATGTAGAGGACAGGGTAGATTGGAGAAAAGCGATCCCTAACTGGAGCAGCTGAAAGGAGAAGAAGATATATATATATATATAATCCTAGTGCTTTGTGCATAAATTGATCGCGATGAAGGATTTAGGGGATGGAAAATGTGTCACTTCACTGTTCACTCAGCATTGTAAGCATTGTCCTTTCTCTAATACGATTAATTAAACACCCACTAGTCAGGATTATAAATCCTGGCTGAAAGGCTCATTGGGGAACTGAGTGGACAAAGAGGAAGAGGAGGAGGAGAAGGAGGAGAAGGACAAGGACAAGGAGTTTATAGTAATCCTTCTATCGACTGTAGCTTTGGAATCTGTTTATAATTATTAAATATATGAGTCAATACTTTTATTATTGAGTCTTCTCTATAGAGAATTGGAGATTAAAACTAATAACCTTTTTTACAAGTATAAAACATTTTGGCGACAGATTAAATCAAGTGCTGGTTTATTTGAACAGAATGAATGATCAGAGACAAACAAACTAGTTGATAGCGTAAAATGTTTAATGAGTTAGTTAATTAACTAATTTGAATCTTCTCATTTACAATTTAAAAAATATCTTTGTCTCAAATATGAGTTATGTGAGTAATGAGTTTTGGAGGTCATAAGCAGATGTTTTTTAAATTAGAATTCTAACAAACCAAAGAAACAGATTAAACACTTCATCAACTATTAATAATAATCAAATATCTGGCTCCCAGCTTCCACTGACATCATTCCGCATTGTGTTCAATATTGCATAAGTCATTTACAATGTGACTTCAACCTTATCTCCTTACTGTAATCCATTCACATCTTTGCAATCTGTATCTATCGTTTTCATACATGAGTCTCCATACAGAACCTGGATTCATGAATGTGGAGATGTCAAAGTCTGAACACAAAGCTGGCTGTAAAATGGCAACTCGACTCACAGGGCCTGGATCTCCACACAAAGGACCACCACGTTTCAAACAGAGATCCAGTCGGCAGTTTAAAAGCAAACCACCAAAGAGAGGAGTCATCGGGTAAACATTTCATTTTCAAATATATGGATTTTGTGAATTGCTTTAATTTGTGAACTTTAATGGATATGTTTTATCCATTTTAACCTTATTATACAGGCAAGGCAGATATGAAACTGGAGAGTGGCAGAGGGGTTATTAGATGTAGGAAAAGGACCAGAGCCAGAATCGTACTCCTTGTCTCCGGAGCACAATTGCATATTGTGTCAATCCCTTCTCTTAAATCCCAGTGTAGTACAAATACAGTGTGTATATAGTGTGTTTATGTTAAAATGTTTCATTAAAGTAATATTAACATGCCATCCAAATGGGCAGCATAGTGGCTAGAGGCGCATTGGTTAGTGGTTGCCTCACAGCAACCGAGGTCCAGGGGTTTGAAACCTGGGCAAGGGCTCTTTCTGTGCAGAATTGGCATATTCTCTTATGCCTCCCACCGACTAAAATCATGTACATTAGGTTGACGGAGTATATTCCTGTCTCGCTGGCAAGGATAGACTCCAGCAGACTCCGAATTAGGGAATAATCCAAGAAGATGAATGAATGAATGAACGAATGAATGAATGGCCTCCACATTTGGTATGAAAATGTATGACTCTTTTTTAAAATTTTCTGCCCCTATAGATAATAACTGCCTCATTTCCCATACATGCTCCTAATTTTAAAATTCCTCTCTTCTGATTAAAAAAATATTTTTATAATTACAAAATATGTCTCATAAACAAATAATCATTTCACTTTTACACCAGCTTATGCTGGGTGGTTCTGGGCTGAGATTATACAGTTTTACTCATGATTTATTTAATAGGTATTACTTATTTTGTAAAATAAAAAAAAAATCCTGCATTTTTATCCTCAACCAGGTTTGATGAATTTGACTTAATTAATATATTAGTACTGTGTGTGTACTGTCCACGGTGTACCCTTGCCTCTTGCCCTATGTGTGCTGGGATAGGCTCCAGCGGACCCCCATGAGTCTGAATTAGGGAATATACAGGTAAGAAGATGAATGAATGAATGTATTGTGTCTCTGTGTGTGTATGTGTGTGTGTGTGTGTGTGTGTGTGTGTGTGTGTGTGTGTGTGTGTGGTTCTTCATCTGTATGTGATGGGATGATCTGGAATATGCTCCAGCAGACGCTTGTGACCCTGAATTAGGGAATAAGAGGGTTAGAAGATGAATGTAATTAATACATTCCCTAAAAGTATGTAGTAACACAAGCTAAAGGAAGCTGTTATTTAACAAAATCATACAACTCAAGTCAGAGTTTGTTTAGTTTGTGATTAGTATGTGTGTGTTTATTTATAGGTTCGGTGATGAAATTCCTGGAATGGAAGGCTTGGGAACTGGTAGAGTTGATACTACATAAAAACTTTATTAGTTCAACTTCATAAATCGTGTCAGTATGAGTCAGTAAATAGGAAAACATACAGTTTTCTCATTCAGATGTTGTTCTGTTTTGTAGATATCACTGTGATATGTCCCTGGGAAGCATTCAGTCATCTGGAGCTGCATGAATTAGCTCAGTATGGCATCATCTGAATGGGGAAAAACCATCATGCACTATATAGAGTTTTAAAGGATTTTACATGACCCATTATCCTGTATATAGTCTAAATAATAAATAATAATAATAATAATACATAGCAGGGCGGCGCGGTGGTGTAGTGGTTAGCACGGTCGCCTCACAACAAGAAGGTCCCGGGTTCGAATCCCAGGACGGGATCATTCTGTGCGGAGTTTGCATGTTCTCCCAGCGCTTGCGAGGGTTTTCTCCGGGTACTCTGGTTTCCTCCCACAGACCAAAAACATGCAGATTAGGTGGATTGGTGATTGTAAATTGTCCATAGGAGTGAATGTATGTGTGATTGGTTGTTTGTCTATGTGTTGCCCTGAGATGGACTGGCGACCTGTCCAGGGTGTACCCCGCCTCTCGCCCTATGTTTGCTGGGATAGGCGCAGCAGACCCTCGTGACTCCAGATTCAGGAATAAGCGGGTAAGAAGATGAATGAATGAATTAATAATACATAGCAAACAGCTATGCATACAACTTCAAAAACACAACAGTTCATGGTCACAATATAGTGTACATGTGTTTCAAGAAGATGATCAACCACACACAAACCTATACTTAGTCCTATGGGCAATGTAGAATCACTGATCAATCTAAAGTACAGGTTTTTGGATTGAGTCCCCAGAAAACAACTTTTTGCATACAGATGTGGTCTTCTTAAAACACATGTACACTATATTGCCAAAACTGGTCACTCTGCCGGGATAGGCTCCAGCAGACCCTGAATTTAGGAATAAGGTGGTCAGAAGATGAATGAATGCAAACAAAAAACTAGAACTAAATATTTTATTTGTTTTTTTAACATCATAGAGTGACTCCCATGTTCCACTCTTGTTTAAATGTGTAGCTCTCGCAGTTGTAGAAATTGTTCATTTGTTTAAAAAAATTTGAAACTTGTTTGAGTTAAATTAATCATAATTTAGCAAGTAAATGTTTATTTTCATATCTATAAACAGCCATTTGTGTCTTGTTAAAAGTCAGCTGAGTGCTTTGCTGTGTGGTGTTGTCAGGTCCTGTGATTCATCTGCACTATAAAACAAGCAAGACTTACAGACATGGCAGAACTGAAATGACTTGAGCACTTAATAAAGCTTATTTTGTACTTTATAAATATGTATTTTTGTTCTGTAACATGGAGAATATGAAATTGTTTAAAAAAAGGGATGCTTTATCATTTATTAGTAGTATGGCTTTGTTTTCTCATGTTTTGCTAAGGACATGCTTCTTTTTGCCATGGTTGTGTTTTAGTCCATTGGATCCTGTCCAGCAAGCATCTAGTAATAATCAGTGTGAGGATCTGGACTCCAAGTAGAGTAGCTGTAACTAGGCTAATAACCTCAGAGTGAAGATTAAACCAGCGTGAAATACTTCCTAGGCAGCCCTCAAGATAAATAACAGTTTGAGATGAGAACTCGTCCAGCTTCTGTGCCCCCAGACCACACTGAGAATTCCACACTGTGCCGTTTTCCAGTGGATCCACGCAGCAGGAAGGAGGCACTCCGCATGCCTGCACAGCTGGAGATGAGCAATTAAAGTACCTGTAATGAAAAGGGTAACTTTCAAAGAGGCCTGTAATAGTATAAAAGAAAAATTGTAAGATGCTCTGGATAAGAGCGTCTACTCTGTGGTGTAAATTTAAAATGCATTTGTACTGACAGGAAGTCATATAATTGGATTTATTGGAGTGAATAAAAGTTAACAAAAGTTAAAAAATTAAATTAAATATTATTATCCATATTTTCAGTACCCTTCCTCCTAATACTGAGGTTGGGGACTCTCTAATCTCACGTAGACAGACATACAGTCTGATGCAAGAAAGACTGGTAAGCTTGGCAGCTTTTAGTGGCTTAGTCCAACTCATGAAGACATATTACTGATAGGTGGAGTATCCAATGTTATTTAATTTTGTGTTGAAAAAAGGCTGTAAAAGTCTTAACAATAGATTAGTAAATCGTTAATTTATGTTAACAAAATGTACGAATCATTGCCGCTAAAAAGTTGTTTCCTTTAAACGTTATGATGAACCATGTACACTTCAACCAATCAGAGGATGACTTGGTTACTTCTAAATTAAACATTTTAGGTTATTCAGTTAGTTATGTTCAGTTAGTAATCTGTAGGTCTGACAAATGAGGTGGACATTAAGGAAGATTAGCCTTTTTAGGCTTAGGGCAATATATTTTGTAAATTGCTTACAAAGTTCATTGCTGGAGCTCAAACCCTAAATTGTGGGGCAGATTTACCTGATTCACTATTACTAGTACTATAAAACTCCTTGTTATTATCATTTTATTTTTATTGTTGTGGGCGGCGCAGTGATGTAGTGGTTAGCACAATCGCCTACTGGGTTCCTCCCACAGTCCAAAAACATGTACATTAGGTTGATTGGTGATTCTAAACTGCCCATAGGAGTGAATGTATGTGTGAATGGTTGTTCGTCTATGTGTGGCCCTGCTATGGACTGGCAACTTGTCGGTGCACTCCTACCTCTCGCCCTGTGTGAGCTGGGATAGGCTCCAGCAGACCCCCATGACCACGAAATAGGGAATAAGTGGGTAAGAAGATGAACAAATGAATGTTAATGTTGTTATTATCAGTATACATAGCTGTATTGGTTGTTCTGGTTGATTAGTTTTAGACTGCACTTCTGTTTTATGTCATTTTTATACTCACTGGTTGACTTCCCAGTCCCGATAGTTATCCACCCCACAGCATTGCAGTCCAACCTGGATCTCATCAGTTATAAACCTCAGATCCAGGTCATCTTGGTAGTGTGTCATGGCTGTCAGCATGGCTGAGCGCAGCATTTCGGTAAGCCACTCCTGCAGGCTGTATACCACAATGGCCAGCAGGACCTGAGCAACTACGAGGACTAACAAAATTACAGAAAAAGTCCTCAGTAGGCAGTAATTCTCTCTAAGTGCCCCCACACAGCCTGTCAGACAGAGCAGTGAAAGCAGCACACCAAGAAAAACTAAAAACAGCATGGGATCAGTTCCCAGGTCCTCCAGCTTCTCCTGAGCGAAGGACTCTTTGTTCATGAGACCCCAGAATCCCAATGTTAAGGTGGCCAGGCCAAGCAAAGAAAGAAGAAGGTTGCTGGTGAAGAGCACATATTTCAGCAGAAAGCTGATCAGATCATAGGGACTGGGG
Organism: Pseudolaguvia tuberculata; assembly: GCA_026260255.1. Taxonomy (NCBI): domain Eukaryota; kingdom Metazoa; phylum Chordata; class Actinopteri; order Siluriformes; family Sisoridae; genus Pseudolaguvia; species Pseudolaguvia tuberculata. The sequence continues at coordinate 4,776,990 of JAOTRA010000018.1, forward strand.
TACTGTAAACAGGAAAAAGTAAAAGATAACTGGTTAGTTTGAAAACTATGGATCAAGGATACCCATGGATGTGATTTGCTAAGAAGGATGTAACATTCTTTCTTAATTATAAATCAATATTTCAATCCTCCAATCATAATCTTCTGATGACATCAGTGTATGTCCACTGATGATCAAACCTCTAAATCCATTCATTCATTGATTCTGGAACAATTTACTGACAATGATGATTCCTGACGATAATCAGTAACCACATGAAATGGATTGCCATTAAATAACCATATCAACTCTATTGAAATAATTTATGGTAATATAGAGACAATATTAGTGAATGTAGACTGCAGAAACAATAACTAATAAACAAATCGATTTTTTGGTCTTGATGGAAAGAAAAATGTTCACTGGTCACAAACATAAAACAAGAAAAGCAAAGCGTACAACAATTAATAGACAAATTAATAATTAGTAAATATATTTTGAACACTCAGCATGCAATGTATTACATATGTAAAATCTGCAACTGCGCAAAAAAAAATACATTACGATAAAAAATGTTGTCAGACTTATTATAGTTTTTATAGCATTTTTGGAATCTCCACTGTAATTGTTTGAATTATATAAAAATAACATGTGACAAATTCGAATTTGTACATTCCTGTTCCCTTCATCCCCCACAAATAACTGTGATTAATATACAACAGATATATTGGAATACATTTGACCAATTATGATAATTTTAATACCATTAAAACTCTACTAGTGGCACTTAAACTTACCTTGTAAATCAAACTATGGTGATCAATTACCTTTGGAATGAGTGGTCTGGTCACATCATCTTTTCTGGATCTTGGATTCTGGATAAAAGAAATTCTCTTTAAAAGCCAACATGAGCTCATCTCCTACAACTGGTTAGTGACACTGAGTCCACTTGCATGCAGCTGACTACTAAAAAGATACAGAGGAAAAAGAAAAGCAGAGATAAAGATGTTGCATATAATAGAGCAGCAGTCTAATAGCACAGATTTTGAACATTCCTGTATCATGTGAGAGTCACAGTGCTGGGATTAAAGGAGTGTATGCGTGCGTGCGTGCGTGCGTGCGTGCGTGTGTGTGTGTGTGTGTGTGTGTGTGTGTGTGTGTGTGTGTGTGTGTAAATGAATAAGATCTTGGTTCATCGCTCGGTACATTGATTGATATGTTCAGTAAAGAAATATGACATCATGATCATATCTGTTTTGTAAGTCTGATCAAATTATCCTAGAAATTTTTTTTGACTCAAATGGACAGATAAGAGTTTTAGTGAATCTGTTAACTGGGCACCCAGTAGTAATCTGGTTAACTAGAGTCTTAACCAAAATGAGTCTTGCTCATCAGTGTGCTGTAAAATCAACACAAATGTATTGCACAGAAAATCAGTAATGGACTTATTCATGCTACAGCTTCCTACACCCTTGTACTATATTTTCTGGTCCGTATTTTCTGGTCTATATAGTGCGCACCTGTATATAAGAGTACATGTATATAAGTATCTAAAACTATCATTTGTTTATTTATTTCAGTAACCTATATTCAGTACCTACAGACTGATATATTTCAATTGTTTATCTCAGAAATTTTTATGTTTAAGGCTTACAGTTGATAAACACACAAAATCCTGTATCTCAGACAATTAGAACAATTCTTAAGACCACTGAATTTGAATTACTGCATGAGGCGCACCTGTCTTTAAAAAAGGACAAATACAGTATATTTAAGCTAACAGTAACGTTTCTCAATCAATTATATTACAAAAGGCAACATCAATTTAGGGCGGCGTGGTGGCGTAGTGAAAAGCACGGTTGCCTTACAACAAGATGGTCCCAGGTTCGATTCCTGGGCCAGGGGTCTTTCTGTGCAGAGTTTGCATGTTCTCCTGGCACTTGCAGAGGTTTCCTACGGGTACTCCGGTTTTCTCTCACAGTTCAAAAACATGTAGATTAGGTTGATTGGTAATTCTAAATTGCCCATAGGAGTGAATATGTGTGTGTGGGTGTGAATGGTGGTGAATGGTGGCACCCTGTCCAGGGTGTACCCCCGCCTCTTACACTATGTGCGCTGGGGTAGGCTTCAGCAGACCCCCCGTGACCCCGAATTGTGAATAAGTGGGTAAGAAGACAAATGAATGAAAATGAATTAATTGATTTAAAGTCTTAAAAGTTAAGACATCAGATCAATGTATTTTGCTCTGACATGCCACCTAGTGGAAAAATAAATGGACGAACGTTAATGATTAAAGTTGCTTTCACGTTACCAGACTTAGTGTTCGATTCAGATTTTTTGCTCAAATCTGATTTTTTGTATAGATAATTTGCATTGTTTTCTTAAAAGTGGCTCATAGATCACAGTCCTAACTGATCCGCAGGTGCTAAAGAACAACTTCTACTTTTCACGGTGAGCATACAGGTCTGCTCTTGATACTATCGTGAGCTGTCCAAGGCCTTCAAAAAAAATTATGAGTCTGAAAAGGGATTTAAAAAGGTCTCAAAAGATTTGGAAATCAGCCATTCCATTGTCTACAATATAGTCTACAAGTGAAAGACATTCAAAACAACAACATTATCAGGTCTGGCTGTTCAAACACTTTCACCCCGACAGCAGACCACAAGTTTGTAAAAGAATTCATCAAAAAACTTAAAAAGTCTTCAGGGGACAAGTTTTTGCTACTTGTAATGTGAAAGTGTATCAGATTACAAATGGATTACACAAGTTTAACTTTCCTGGGAGGTGTTCAAGGAGGAAACTTAAGTTTTGCGCAAGACAACGTAGACAAAGACCAGGACTTCTGGAATAATGTACTTTGGACAGATGAGTCTAGAATTTATTCTAATTATTTGTACACTGCAACAGTGAAAATGGCCAGGTTTTGGAATGCTTTGCTGCAGCAGGACTCTGGTCAGATTACCATCATAGAATCCATCATAAATTTTACCCTGTATCAGAGGTTGCCTGAGGAACAGATGAGATAGCTATAAAAAAAATCAGAGATGGAGCCTGCAACATCACTATGTCTAAAACATACCAATAAATCCATCGGTTGTGCAATGTTTGCATGTTCTCCCTGCGCTTGCGTGGCGCATATATATATATATGTTTATTTATTTGGACGTTTTCACTTGTCTTGAATCCCATTTCTCAGTTCTGCAGTGGTGAGCTCTGGAAAATTGATTGAGCCAATAAAATTTCATAACCTGGTGTTTAATCAAAAATTCCCACTTCTGTCTTTTACCTGCATTCTCTATATAAAATATAATATAATAAAAACCTGTCTAAAATGAAGTTTATTCATCTAACCCTCTTAATTCCTAATTGGGGGTCACATTGGTTTGCCGTAGCCTATCCAGTTCTTACTGTCTTTTTACCAGATGGACAGAACATGGTGCCATTTTCCACAAATAATCACATGATCAAAACTTGGCAACACTTCAAACCCCCTCTGATACTTGAACAAGATTCTGTTACTAATAGACATGATGAATGCTACAATATAAAAGTAATGAGATATAATTTTTCTAGATGTGAAATAAGATGTGGCAAACAAATGTTACTCAGATGAAACGTCTCCTTTATCTACACCATCACAGTTCATATTCAAACAGTAAAAGTTGTAAGTCTCCATTGTGGAGAAATGCTGTTCTTAATAAAACAGACCTAACAAACTAGAATAGATCTATAATTGAAGCTGTGCTTCGGGTAGTGCAAAGGGTCATGACTCTTGGAACCGCTGTTACTTTGCTGGCACTTTTCTTTAAACTATTCATCATTTTGAGCTCTTTTCTCTCTGAAACAGCTTGTGAATCATTACAAATCAGAACTTAACTATAAAAAACTGTTAAAATGTTAAAGCGATTAGTTGCTTTGAGATCTCTCTGTTTGAGTGAAGTTGCCTGAAACATGTGTTTGTTGCTTGGTACATTAAAACATACGGAAAGCAGTTCTCTAGTCTATCATGCAGGCTGATTGGAAATGTTAGCTGAGATTTCTGGCTGTAAAATCTTTTTCAGTTACTATGCACTAAATGTTGAGAGGAAATAAGTAACAAGTCAGTTATTTTTTTGGTAGCGCAGTGGTTAAGGTGTTGGATATCTAATTCTTGCTGGCCCTTAACTACCAATTGAAAAACTGTAGAACTGATGGGAAGACATTTGCAATGCTTTGGAAATGTACTAACCAATATAAGTGAAATAACTAAGCAACAAAACAAAACTAGGCATAGTAATAGTTTGGCAGATTTAGAATAAATGACATGGTATATCCACAAGTCCATATAGAAAGTTACTGGCTTTGTTTTACTCCCATGATTCCAGTGTTGTCAATGTTTTAAC
>JAOTRA010000018.1:4781450-4798110 GCA_026260255.1 Pseudolaguvia tuberculata
ATAAATAAAACAATGTGTGAAAAACACAATATTAGATTTTATAAATAGATCTTTAACTAACTGTCCCCAAGTAACAGAGCTTCAGAAGCTGGAAATATGGGTATGGCAAATAATTTTATTATTATTATTTAAACTATAAATTATATTTAATTTAATAATAATTAAACCAACTAGACTCATCAAATAGCCTACAAGTGAGACTGCTGGCATGCAGAATAACCGTATCCTGTCTATTACAAAAACATTTGGGACCAGAATGCATCAGGTGTCATGAAACATCCAAAAATATTATCTTAATATTAAGAAGATATTGCTATTATTATCTAAATAACCAAAAACAGTTAAACTCCCTTTATTTCTGCTTAGTATTTCAGATACTGGTTATCTAGATCAGGCTTCCAGTCTGACCCAGATGTTAATTAAGAATCCAGATTTGTGTCTTGTCCTGTCAGTGAAGACTGACAAGGCTCATGCACTATTTGAAGCAGCGAGGCCACTTTAACAGATTCCAAACTGACATGATAGCCCAGAAGGGGTTAACTAGAGGCGAAGAAAATATAGAACAGAATGCTGAGGGCAAGATGAACAGGCGGAGAAAAAAAAGAGATGAGCGTATTCAAAAGTATGCCATTGTGATGGGTTCTTTCTTAAGCCCCTTAGATAAGAAAAACAGCTATACAGAGAAGAAGCAGCACAAAAGAGAGAATGAGTGAGATGCGGCCATGCTTATGTGTGCAAATGAGGTCAGGAACTGATGCCAGGCAAAAATGCCAGTGTTCCAGTTTATCCCAGATGCCAGTCATCCCATATGTGCTTTTTGTCAAGTGAAGTTCAAGGTCTTTTACTCCAACCTTTGACCCTTTGGTATAAGTTTATTCATTCATTTTCTTACCTGCTTATTCCCTAATCCTAGCTCTATCTTAGCTCACGTAGGGCAAGAGGCAGGGGTACACCCTGGACAGGTCAGCAGTCCATCGCACTGCAACACATAGACAAACAACCATTCACACACACGTTTTCATGTTCACCCAATATCGACAATTTAGACTCACCTAATCGACCTAATCTGCATGTTTTTGGACTGTGGGAGGAAACCAGAGTACCTGGAGGAAACCAACGCAAGAGCGGGGACAACATGCAAACTCTGCACAGACAGATCACTGACCCAGAAATCAGATTTGGGACCTTCTTGTTGTGAAGCGAGCGTGCTCACCACTACGCCACCGCATCACACCACATTTTTCTATACCTGTTAATTGAAAGGCAAAATAACATTTTAATTGAATATTTAACAATATAAAGGATAAATGTCAGAGAATGACTATCACCATAGATGTGGGAATGTTTTTTGTGTAGGGGGGATTGAACACTGGAAAAAAAGATGCTGAACTCTTAACCATGGTAGGCATCCTTGGAGGACCTGCTGCTGCAGAAAAATGAAGGCCCTCACAGGAGACACCTCACATTCTTGCACAAACTGTCATGTTTTACCTCTTACCACCCGGATGCCGCTTCAGACCAATAAAGTTTCTTTCCTTGGGCCATTCAGACTGTGAACGGTAAATAAATGTGCATTGTATTTGTTATTTCTATATTTTACTGTTCTTGTCGTTGATATGAGCTGCTATAGTTTTGTTGTCTTCCTTAATGTAATGACATTAAAGTCTGTTCTATTCCGCTAAATGTTGTAAACATGAATGTTTTTCAATGCAACAGTTTGCCTCAAGTCTAGGACCAAGATGTTGTAGAACATCAGAGTCACTGACTGTATTCAAGTGAAGTTTGAAGACCTACCTCTTTCTTAAATACAAAGCACTATTGGTATTTAAGAAAATGCATGCAACAGTTTTTGTAGTTGCTCAGAAGAGGAACATGCAGTATATTCGTAAAATAATGCTAAGAATAGAGGTGCCGGGAAGGAAGAAAAGAGGAAAGAGTTGGGGTGAAAGAGGCAGATGTAGAGGACAGGGTAGTCCTTTGCATCTAGAGCGAGAAGAGCGATCCGCTGTGGCGACTTCTAACGGGAGCAGCCAAAAGGAGACAAAGAAGAAGACACTTTGTAATTTGTGATCTATTGTACCAGCATCGGCTGCGTGGTAGCATAGTGGTTAGCATGGTCGCCTCACAACAAGAAGATACCAGGTTCTATTTTTCTGTGCGGAGTTTGCATGTTCTGCCCATGCTTGCGTGGGTTTCCTCAGGGTATTCTGAGTACATATACATTAGGTCGATTGGTGATTCTAAATTGCCCTTAGGAGTGAATGTGTGGCCCTGAGATGGACTGGCTAAATGTCCTGGATGTACCCCTGCCTCTCGCTCTATGTGCACTGTGATAGGCTCCATCAGAAGAAGATGAATGAATGAATGAATGAATGAATGAATGAATGATAACACAGGGGCGGGGCAGTGGCGTAGTGGTTCAAACGGTCTTATCAAAGCAAGAAGGTCCGCTCTGTGTAAGCGCGTCTCCAAACCTCTCGGCGGCAGTGAAGAGAAATTTTGTCCCCGGTAGCAAAGCAAACCTGTGAAAAAAAAAAGAACAAGTAACGATTGGTTTGTTTGGAAACACAAACTGGCCGAATGTCGATAGTGAACATTTCCAGTCGTGTGTGTAAGGGTGACGGTTTGGTTCGATATTTTCGCCGAAACAGATATAATTCGTCATAATCAATAGCACCCACATAGCAACAGTTTTTCAGCCGTTAGAACAAACAAACCGAAAGAAAAAAATTAAGTGTTTGCCAACAGACCCTTTTTAATTTATCACGCTGTAAAGCCGAACTGTTCGAACCCGTTTACTTTTATTCAACATGAACGTGCCGAAAAGCGGTTACCGTGTCTTTTCTGCTAACTCCACTGCGGCATGTACCGAGCTGGCCAAGAAGATTACTGAGTATGTATCCTCTTATATATCACTATCACACACACACCTACCCACCCACCTACCTACCTACCTACCTACAGTACACAAACTATATAATTTACCGAACACCATCACATAGTTAAAATCCATTAAAAAGCCTGTCAGTGGTACAGCTAGGTCCTCTTAACAACCTTTCTGTCATTCGGTTAGCTGTCGTAAAACTGCTAGCCAATTCGTTAGTTAAAAAAAGACACGTGTGTGTGTAGCTAGTTTAGAGTGCCGAGTTATTCTTCTTCTTCCTTATGACAGCCTAGTTGAGTACTTTAGCGTTTATGTAGGTTTGTTTGTGTACTAGTTTTTACAGTAAATGGAATACGTACATCAAGGAACATGGCATCACACAGGATTATAACATTTGTGTCTGATCTCACTAATACTATTGGAGCTGAATGAAGAGATATCTCACATTCAGATTTCACATTTGAAGGTCTTACTAAAAGACTGGAGTTTCATCCAATTGGAAAAATGGAAATGAATGTACAAAGTGAGTGAATTTATAAAGAAGCTATATAGAAGCATACTCAGTATAACAATTAGCATCAACGTATATGAATTAATTTACAGCAGAATGATGTACAGATGTACATCCATTATTATGCAGACTTTACAGATAAATTTACAGAAGATGGATACATTCAGAAGGACTTTTTTAATATCTGTCTTCTGACTGTGGGAGAAAACCCACGCAAGTGCATAGAGAACATGCAAACTTCACACAAAAAGACCTCTTGCCTGGGAATCAAACCCAAGATCGTCCTGCAGATTTTGCCCTGAATCTGTATATATTTATTTTTCTAAAAATTATATTTCCAAACATACCATGTCCTCAGTAGTTCTAAGGTGCCATGTTAAATACTTTACACGCTTATATTGCCTAAAATGATTCCGGTTTCGATGCATGTATTACTATAGATCACTATAAAACCTGATTATAAATATACTTTTCCTTATAGGAACTGGTGACTGATTATTAATAATTATATATGAATGAAAAAAAAAGATGTTTAGCCCTAAAATCTTCTTTTAGTTTTTCTGTATCTATGCACTTTTTTTTTGTACATTTTGTACTATGCATGCTCTAAATTTTTACTTTATTTTTTCATTTGAACTCTTTAGGCGTCTTGGTGTGGAGTTGGGCAAATCTGTTGTTTACCAGGAGTTTAACAGAGGTGAATCTAGTTATTATTGTATGATTCCTGTGTGTACTGGGATTTGGCATGTTGATGTTTTTGTCATTCAAATTAATTCAGATTTTCTTCTTTCCTTCCATATTTCCTCTGGGTCTGTTTGTAATAGCTGGAGTCATAAGTTTACACATGTCGAATTTGCAAAAAGTTAATTAAAAAAGAAAAATGAAACCGGTTTACACTACTGAGCTCTTAATGTTTTATGTTTTGCCCTTTTGTGCATCAGTTAATGTTTGTAATAGTTCCTCAGGTTTTGTAATAGTTCCTTATCAATTACAATTCCTTTTTTCATTAATATTCTGCAGGTGTATGTAAACGTTTAACACTTATCCGTAATAATAAATGCTTTGGAATATGATTTAAAACTGATTTCTCTGTCACAGAGACCAGAGTCGATGTCAAAGAATCTGTTCGTGGCCAAACCATTTTTATCATTCAGACCATTCCCAGGTAAAGACTATTCAATATGTAAATTACATTACACATACTTTATATCTCTTAACATCTTACAATGAAATTGTAGAAAAATTTATACCAATCATCCTATTCTAAATTCTATTTGCCCTCGCTGCCTTTAAATGAATTTGATTGCTTGACAGGCAGGGAAGATTTGCACCTTGTAGTAGTTGCATGGGACCTTTAAATTCCTAGTGAAAGGCTGCCAGGCCAAACAAAGGGTTCACAATCATAACGATCATAACAGTCAAGCTCTTTGATGCATAAAAATATATACATTTATTAAACTGATTTAATTTGTAAATTTAGCTAGTCTAACATCTATGTGAATTAGTTTATTCCAGGTAGAAGTAATTACAAAACAAACAGGAAGCTGAAAGACATGATGTCAGCTGCATTTGTGTGGCATGTGTGTTTTGCAGAGATGTTAACACAGCAATTATGGAGCTGCTAGTCATGGCTTATGCACTCAAGACCTCCTGTGCCAAGAACATCATCGGAGTGATCCCTTATTTTCCATATAGCAAACAATGCAAAATGAGAAAGAGAGGATCCATAGTGTGTAAACTGCTGGCCTCTATGCTTGCCAAAGCAGGTATGATAAAACATGTGGCTTCAGACATATGTTGAAATGACACAAAATGAGAAACGTAATTTGTGTTAAGGTCTTAAAAAAAACACATTTATTATTAGTTGTAATGTTTCTTTGTCTTTTTTTTTTTTTTTTAATTATGTAAAAAATTAGATTTAGTCTGCCCAGGGGTGTTGATTACAATTTTGGACTTATGAAAAAATATACGCTCAGGTGTCCCCATACCACACCTATTCCACACTTTCTCTACTGATTAAACTGGTCTCTGGTGGCCATCAAAGTGTTAAAATAATCTAACTCCCTTAGTGGCGCCTCTGAGCCTGTTTTCTTTTTCTTGCTTGCTCGAATTCCTCTGATCTAATATTTTTATCATATGTATTTTTCTATATATTTAAATATTTAAATAAATTGCACCAAATTCACAGTGAAATTGATTGCTTTTATTATTAGATATTTTCTTTTGTTAGAGGATCCTTTAGGGAAACATGAATAAATGAATAATAAATTTCACTTTTAATCAGGTTTGACCCACATCATCACTATGGACCTGCATCAGAAAGAGATTCAGGGTTTTTTCAGTTTCCCTGTGGATAATCTGCGTGCTTCTCCATTTCTTCTCCAGTACATCCAAGAGGAAGTAAGTGAACTGTAGCTTTTTTTACAAATTGTAAAAGTTTACCCTGCAGGTTTACGCCAATAGTTAACCTACTGTATTTTTATTTGTTTGTTTTCAAAGTTTCCCTTTTGCTTACAGTTTAGGCAGGGTTAACAGTTAATCTGGGCTATTCATAATTTACTTATTAACACATGATTTTATGAATATAGCACATGACTAGTTACATAATGGTCTGTCTTATACCGTTGCAGCATTAAGAAATTCTTTTAAATAAATAATTTGAATTAGAACACAACACAGAAGAAACTAGTTTCCCAGCACCACAAAATTGCCACTGTTGGACCTCTGTGCAAGGCCCTCAACCCTGAATTGATAACTTCTCTTCTTCTTCTTCTTTCGGCTGCTCCAGTTAGGGGTCGCCACAGCGGATTGCTCTTTTCCACACTACTCTGTCCTCTACATCTACCTCTTTCACCCCAACTACCTGCATGTCTTCCCTCACCACATCCATAAACCTCATCTTTGGTCTTCCTTTTCTCCTCCTGCTCGGCACCTCCATCCTCAGCATTCTTCTACCAATATACTGCGTGCCCCTCCTCTGCACATGTCCAAACCATCTCAACCTAGTCTTCCTCACCTTGTCTCCAAAACACCCTTTGTGCGTCGTTCCTCTAACAAACTCATTTTTAATCCTGTCCATCCTCGGAACTCCCAATGAAAATCTCAACATCTTCAACTCTGCCACCTCCAGCAATACCACTGTCAAATAAACACAGTCCTATAAACTTTCCCTTTCACTCTTGCCGTAACTCGTCGATCACAAATAAATCCTGCCACTCTTCTCCACCCCGCCTGAACTCTTTTCTTTATTCTTTGCACTGTTGACCCCAGGTACTTAAACTCCTCCACCTTCACTACTTTTTCTCCCTGCAACCTCACCACTCCATTGCCTTCCCTCTCATTCACACACATGTACTCTGTCTTACTCCTGCTGACTTTCATTCCTCTTATCTCCGCAGCGCGGAGAGCCGATCTTTGATGCAATCCCACCTTCATCTTGAACCAGTCCGACATTCCTACCGCACACCTCACTGTAACACTCTCCTCATACATGCTCTGCTCCACCCTCACATACTTCTTTGCTATGCCTGACTTCCTCATAAAATACCACAGTTCCTCTCTTGGAACCCTGTTGTACGCTTTCTCCAGATCCACACAGCAACTCCTTCTGGCCTTCTCTATACATCTCCATCAACATCCTCAAATCAAACTTGTATAAAAGAGATAAATTAAACTCCCTTTGGATACATTCTGTAAATATACGAGCTAAAGGTAAGAGTTTGAGAAAACAGAGTTTGTGAGAGGTTTTCACACGGTTACATTGTGTTCCTGTCTTTTAATATAGAAGAAAAAACTGTTATGGGGCTGAGAATAAAATTTCTCTGTTGCTGACTGGGTTCAGCCAAACGCTTACTGGTATCTGTTAGCTGAATCCACTGTAAAAACTGAATTACCAAGATTTCAAATAATTGTATAGGGCAAAAAGAGTTTCAAATAAAAATTGTGGAAAAACTTTTATTGGGTGCGTAAACATTTGCTGTTGTGACATTTTCAGGACCAATATATCCTTTAACAATAATATATGTTCTAATTATCCACAACTATTTGTCGAAAACAGGCACTTTGCGATTAATCACAATAGCAATCCTGCAAAAGGAGAGATGTATGAAGAAAAAATGTCTGTCCATCCTCCTGACGTAATAGAACAATGAACAATGTCTAATTGAGGATGAACAATGATCATCCTCAATTAGACAGATCTCAGAATTTTCCTTCTCCTTAAGTTGTAATCAATGTCATTGACATTCTAGCACAGATATACAGATGTTTACTTATCTCTCAACCGTTCAGGAAAAAGATCAAGAGATCCTATACTTTCTTTTATTCCTTTGATTATTAAGCCTACCGCAAATTTCAACATCCCGAACCTTTATTCTCTGCATGCTTTTTACTTTCTGTAGTATCCTTGAGTTTTTTTCCGTCCGTATGGGATTCCAGCTTGCTCGGCTTAAGTCTTGTTTAATGAAGGTCACTGTGTAGTTTGTCAACAGAATAATACATTTTATACATGTGCCCATCAATTACACTTGACGTTTTGCAAGATGTTTAATTCTGTAGAGTAGAATCATTCCTAGAGGTAGCATGGATGATTCGTCTTCTCTTATGAGTCAATTGTCAGTCCAGAGGATGTCAGTCCAGCTCAGGAAAGGAAAAATACAAGATTGAACAGCAAGATGACACTTGCAGCTTACTTTATGGCGACCATAAACCAGAAACTTCTGTGTTCAGCTTCTAATACATTATATGATGTTTATCAATGTATAATTATGTGAAATTATATAAAATCTAAATTCTTTTTAGGTACCTGATTACAGAAATGCCATTATTGTTGCAAAGTCACCATCTGCTGCAAAAAGGTATTAAAGTGAATGTTAGTTTGTATAGCTCTAAAATGTAGCCGTTATTTAATTATATGTTTTTATCTGAAAATATGTAATATTGATGCACATCATCTGCAGTCATTTATGCTGAAGAATGTTTAAATGTCCAATCATATTTGCCTGATCTGCTGCTGGCTACAGCTTTATATACGAAACCTTTTTATTTGTTCCCTAAAGGGCTCAGTCATATGCAGAGCGTCTGCGTCTTGGCCTGGCTGTAATTCACGGAGAGGCACAGTGTTCAGAATCAGACATGGCGGATGGACGACACTCTCCTCCTTGTGTGCGGAACACTTCAGGCCACCCAGGACTCGAACTGCCATGTAAGAGTCACCAGTGTAGACAAATGAACTGTCAACTGTCAATCAACAGAGTTATTCAAGGCTGTAGCATAGGTGGTTCCCTTAACAAAATTTCATGGCTGAATCGTTACTGTGCGAACCACTGAAAAGTTTATGGTTGACTTAGTTCTCCTGCCTTAATTTTGAAGTGTTCATGAAGGAGACTTAATATGCAGAAATGGTGGAAAGTGTGCACACAAGTATGCATGTGCTTTAAGTAGCTTTAAGTGCTTTAGAAAAAGACATTGTTTCTTGTACTTAAATTGCACTCGTATAACATAATTCCAGTTAAACATTATCCAACCTTAAGTATGCACTTCTGTGACGTCGTATGTTGTTCATTTCATAGTAGAACATGGTACATAATTGAATTTGCATTTAGTACACATGCATTCCCTGCATTATGGGGTGGTGGTAATAAGTGGAAACCTTGCATCTCCATATTAAGAGCTTTTCTAAAGCACTTACTTGTAAATCTGGACACACACCATTATCCATTTTCATTGATGATTAGAAATGTCAACAACTGAATTTTACATAGTTTGTGTCATTTGAAAGTACTATTTTGTCATTTCTGTTGAATTTTTATGGCTTAAAGTAAATGTTGTTTGACAATTATGAAACTGATCTTCAGTATCTCATACCGATGGTGTGGCCTGGCTAATTTCCAAGTGGATTCTAAGTATTTCTGAAGTCTTGCTCTCATAATTTTGTATTTTATGAGCTGTTTGTGGACTTTTTTAATGTGGTGTTTATTTGTTGATAATAGGCAAGCAACAGGCTCCGTTCCCAGGCATAGAGCTTCCAAGTATGATGATTAACTCTATTTTGCTTCTGATCACAGCAGTGACCACACTGATATGGTTCCTCTGTGCATGCATGCAGTAATCGAGGACTCTCAATACCTGCAGCCAAAAGCATTCTGTGCTCCTTCCACGCATAGAGATGCTGAATAAAACATCCTATCATTTTTAGTAGGATGATCAAGGTTTCTTAACTATTTATTTTTGGGTTTTTGCATCGTTCCTGGCATCATTTTTATATTCAGTTCCATGCATCATGTTGGAGTTGAACTCATGTATATTTATAAACAGGTGTGTGTATAATTCAGACTGCTTCCTGTCAGGATTGAGAAACCTCAAGATTAGTTTACAATTGGTTTAAAATCATTCTTAGAACCATTTAATGCTTGAAAAAATCTCTCTATATATACACACACTTATGCCCTTGGGTTTATCCAACCTCATTACTAGTCAACACATCAAGCCTGCTTTTCTAGATTTCTGTAGATTAGATGTTTCGACTAGTCATTTTTTAGTTGCTTTGAACCAAGACCTCTGCAAGGCCTTGGAAACACATGACCTTGAGGAAAAAAGCGAAAAAAAAAAATGGGCTATACAATCAAGAATAGTATATGGTTTAAAATATTTCTTGTACTTCAAGCAAGTTAAAGTTGGATTTTTTTATTAAAATTTTTTTTTTCCTCAAATAAGCAGCCTAATTTCTGGAAAACGTTTAATTAAATGACTTCTGTGCTTGCTAGTTTAGAGGCATGTGTTGGTGGCATGGTTGGTTGTGTTTCTTGCTGTGAAAGAATTGGCTTGAATAGAAAGTCAGGGTGTCCCTGTAGTTTTGAACAGTCCCTGAATTTCAGTAGCTGGACTTGCCAGATTTGCTGGCTTTGAGTAATAAATTCTTTTGTATTTTCATTGCATCTTATCTGCACAGAGTTTTGTGTAGAAATCTCTTGGATACTTTCTCTTTCACGATCAAACTATGATATTGTTTGTATTTCTGCATGGCATGTGCTGCAATGAGTTTGCTGTGAATAATGTGTGCAGAATTGAAGGTGGGGTTAAATGGAAACCATCAAAGAAAAGGTACAATAAACTGATTAGTGTAGTTTTCAAAGTGGAAAAAAAAGAGAACAGCATGAACACATTGTGGAGTTAATAAGCTGACAATATTAAAGTTAATAACTTCGCTATGATAGAGCCAGGGTCAGCGCTGTGGCATAGTGGATAGCATGGTCAAAAAGAGTTCAGGGTTTGATTATTCTCTCCGCACCTGTGTGGGTTTCCTCTGGGCATGCTGGTTTTCTCGCACAGTCTAAAAATGTACATTAGGTCATTCTAAATTGTAATGTGTGTGGTTGTTTGTCTATATGTCCCCCTGCGATGGACTGGTGACCTGTCCAGGCTCCACAGACCCCCATAACCCTGAATTAGGGAATAAGCAGGTTAGAAAATAAATTAATTAATGGCAGACTCATGAGTCTTGTTCACAAATCACTACCAGACACACCACTTGTGATAAACCACAGTTAAAGCAGCAATTTAATTTGCACTGAAAACTTTTGTATTTTGGGGGTTTTTTTTGCCCTTGGTTGCTTTTATTGATCGGACAGAGGGATAAAATGTGGTGTTAGAGATGGAGTCAAAAATCAAACCTAGGTTGCGGAGGAACAACAGCTTGCATATATGGGTGCCAGCACTTTAACCCATGGCACCGGACACACTTTTGTATATTTATATTTAGAGCTTTGTAATTTTACATAATATACATTTTATAAATTTTGTCAAGTAAAACTACATACTACAGACATATAATACTATTTATTATTATATTCTATTAGTAGCTTAGTATATAAAATTCACTAATACATTACATTTCCACTAAATTAAAGTCTTACATTTAAATCAAGAAAATAGTATACCTTCTGGCCCATTTCAAGTTCTTGAACTATAGAAGGTGGAATTTCAAGATTAGGTATGTTGGAAATAATTTATTTTGTATATTTTTTTTTAATCCATTTTTCCACTCTGAAGCCTTTTTTATTTGATGGTCTCCCTCACCGCCACCTCAGTTTTAAAATAAACATGAAAACCTGCTAAAATGTCTTTTTTTCCCCCTTCCTAGTAATGATGGCCAAGGAGAAACCACCCATTACAGTGGTGGGAGATGTTGGAGGACGCATTGCCATCATCATTGTAAGATATGCTTTTGTTGTCTATACTATACTTAGAAATAACTAACAGAATTCGGACCACTCTTTACCTTGCCATCCTAATTGGCATTTGTTTATGATCACTTTTTGATGCTTTGTGCCTTAAATAAAATATTTATTTTCCCTGGGTGCCAACTTCTCTGAGGTATATGATGCACTGTATGGGTCGCGATATATATCACAATACATTGCAATAATCTAAATACAAAAAGAAGCCCTTACATGCACTGAGTGTAAATATCAACGTAAACAGCCCTAATTTGCAACTGCCTTAATATGCTATGTTTTAACGGATACAATTAATTGAGGCTTCCAAAAAAGCAGCGACAGGGGTCTTTTTTGGGAAATTTGGACACTAATTGTTGAAGCTCTGACTTCAGTTGCTCAACAGTGCGATGTCGTTGTATTCTGCTTTTTATTGTCTACCACACATTTTCAATTGGAGAAATGTCTAGACTGCAGGCAGATCAGCCATGCTGTGGCTTGGAAGGTCCTGCAGTGACGTCAATGAAAAAGACGTTTCTTGAACAGCATATTTTGCTCCAAAACCTGTATGTACTTTTCAGTATCAATGATGCTTTCACAATTGTGGAAACCCAGAGGACATGACATCTATGGTTTCCAAATACAATTTAAATCGTCAGACCAACTTCCATTTTGCATCAGTCCATCTCAAATAAGCTTAGTACAACTGATTGTTAAACTGAACTAGTTTACACGGTTGTTAACCCGCATCACTATGAACATCTGAGTCTTTCAGGCAGTTCTTTTATACTCCATTATGATGCTTAACCATTTCTAATTAACCTGTGGTATGTTCCATACACACGATTTGACGAATTCCTCAACTTTCACAGGCTTTTGTTTCTTCTGTTTAAGCTCTTTTGGAATGTGTTGCAAATAAATTAATATTTATTCAATTATTTTGAACACTGATTTTGTCTTTGTTTTCCTCCATGTACGGGTCAACAAGAAGTTTTTGGTCATTGTATTGCCTTTGCATTTTACACAATGTAGTATTCCCCATTTCCAATGAAGTTTCTTTTGAAGTTGGGTTTGTATAAATTATACGTGTGTATATATTCAGACGAACTACCTAACTATATGGTAACCAGTGTTTCCAGGAATATAATTCAGTCATTTAATAAGATGATGATATAAGATTCCACTTTGCAATTATATACAAACGTGTGTCTTCTAGGATGACATTATTGATGATGTGGAAGATTTTGTGGCATCAGCAGAGATCCTAAAGGAGAGAGGAGCGTATAAGATCTACATAATGGCCACCCATGGCCTTTTGTCAGCTGATGCTCCACGCCTCATCGAAGAGTCTGCCATAGATGAGGTTTCATACAATTGTTGACTAGTTTACACATTTAGTTAATTTACCCCCTTGCTAGGTAAACAAGTGACATAGTATAAAGCCACTGGTTATTTTTATATGTTAAACTAAAACTTTATTCACAATATTTATATATTTATATATATAATCAGTAAATTTTAAGCTGCAACCTTTTTAAGACATAAAAAGCAAAAAGAGTGTTCATAACAATAAACGATCTGTATACAGCTATTTTCCACAAAGGATTAAACATTTAATATATCACATTGTTTTCAGGTGGTGGTAACAAATACTGTCCCACATGAGGTGCAGAAGCTGCAGTGCCCCAAGATCAAGACTGTGGATGTGAGCATGATCCTAGCCGAGGCTATCCGACGTATCCACAATGGCGAGTCTATGGCCTACCTGTTCCGCAACATCACTGTAGATGATTAGACTGAACCTCACTGTGAAAAGAGAAGTCATAATGAATAGAGGAGGAAACCTCTTTTGCATGTGTGCCAGGTTTTCTATAAAAAAAAAAAAAGATTTAAACCAATAATATTAGCCTATTTATTAAAATGATTTTGGACCATATTAAAATCGCTAGAGTATGAAGGCAGTCTCTTTTAGGCTTAAAGAAAATAAGTTATGTAGCACCAATTAGGCTGCACATGCACCTGAAACAAATGTTGTTCTGTAGCTTGCTGATGTAGACTGCCAGATATCAACCTGAAATGTGTAGAAATCTCTCTAGGTAATTAAAGAGAAAAAAAATAGTGCTTGAGCCAACATGACCTAAAAATCAAGATCATTTTTTTAGAACAGATACTGGTCAAGGTTAATTTCATGTATGACTGACAACAAGAAAGCAGAACCTATATGTATTTATTGTTCTACTTCTGTTTTTGATATAATTATAATAACAGTACTGATCTATGCCGACATTTTTATTTCGAACGTTGAGATTTTCCACCAATCCAGTGAGGCCGAGTAATGCAGCAAGGACAAAAGATGATTCGTAAAGACCTATTGGTTAAACAGTATTTCCCGTAACATGGAAACCGAAGTTGTGTTAATGACCTCCTTCTAAACTATGTAGTAAAAGTCTGTAACTCTAAAGAAACAATATACTGAATATAATTGGAAACGGTATAATGTGAAGATATGTACAAAACTAAAATGACATGCAACATTTATATCATCATACGTTTATGCTCAAAACAAAATTATACTATACATATATACAAATAACAAATTTATAAACTATGCTGAAAGCGGTAACACAATGACGAATGTACTAGAGAAACAGACATGCTGTTAGAACATTTTGATCAACAAAATATAGATATTTTAAAAGGCTTCAAATCTTTTCATTAGCATTGATAAATGCATCACCATTACATACTAGATAAATTATGCACGTCTACACAAATTATGCATAAACATGTTACCCAGAGCATCAATAAAGTTACATAGTCAAGCTTTATTAAAATTGCAGATTACAGACTACTACAAAGACTGACGCTCAATCCAAAATTGCATACTTCCATACTATATAGCATGTGAAATAGCGTTTACAAGACGTGTAGTATTTCTGATTACTATTTAAACGGGAGAGACAACTCGTCATATGCAGTTGCTGTGATGCCATATATCACGTGACAATATCAACAGCAGATGTAATACATCCAAATTTCATTCATACTACCTGTAACAATACTACATAGAACATACTTTTTTTAACGGTCGGTGAGTACATAATTAAATGTGGTACTTAAGTCAGTTAGTGTGCATTTTCGGACGGACGGAGTATGTAATTATTTATTATTAAGCACATTTAAATCTAAAGTTACATTTTTGGGGAAACATTTATATGGTAAATATGATAGTGGTTCAGTTGTTGGACTGTTGATCAGAAGCTCATGAGTTCACATCTTACCACCATCAAACTGTCTCTGCTGGATCCCCTGAGCAAGGCCTTTAAGCATCCACTGCTTTGTTTAAAAGAAGATAGCACAGTTAATAGCTCTAAATAAGGTCATCTACCAAAAGCCAGAAATATACATTAAATGTTTATAGATTGTGTGATTCACCTGGAGTTTTCTGTCTTTTTTTTTTTTTAAATCTTAATACCAGGCTTAAACCATGAAATCATTTCTGTAACATGCAATTTATGCATCATTTTGTGAAATGATACAAAGCAGGTTATTTTACCTGTAAGCAATGCTGTTGACACAGCTCATCTTAAAATGAAGGGTGTGTGGAGCTGCCTTAAGATTCTGTGCCATATATTCAATAAATACCAATAATTAACCTTTTAATACAATTCTGAAAAAAGGCTTAAAATATCATTAACACTATTGGTTAATCTCTACTTAAATCATTTATTTATAATGAGTAGCTGTTTATTCCAGTGATTTAAGTCAGTTTGATTTCTCTGTCATCAAGCTGCATTTGCACCTCAGATCCTCTGAGGTGCAAATACCGATTCTCTTGGTAACTTGCTTGCATCATCACGACTCTCACTCAATATCTGCGTTTAAACTATACACAGCAAAACAACCCGATGTCATCATAGTGACTAGACTCATGCCTAGTTTGCATCTTGTGCACATTTATATTTGTATTACCTTATATTGTCATAATCACTATGTTGGTATAATTTCTTCAGAGGTCCACTCTACACTGATGGGGTTTTTTTTTTTTGCAAGTATCTTCCCCACTTCCTGTTTACAACTCATTCCAGTTGTGTGGCATTTAAACAGGTGGTGAGTAACAGCAGTTGCTGTGGAAACCATATTTAAAGTTACTTCCTTGTTAGTTTTTAATTCACTGGTTTTCCCAGTTCTTCTTAATTACAACTTAATTTCAACTCCTCAACATGGATGATTTTGTTTTGTGAAATTAAGTCACTTAAGTTGATTTGTGATCATTTTTTTTATAAATAAAGAAAATGATTGAATCTTAAAGTTTTAATTACTGTCTTTATTAAAGTTTGCATAAAGCATAATCACATTTATATTTACCTATAGAAATGTTTACTTTCAAAGATATATGTAAATATATCTGTACACAAACCAAAATGAAGCATCATCATCATCATCATTATAAACCAGTTTACAATAATGCTAAATGTTCAGATTCACAGATTATATTCCTCATTTATTCAATCTTAACTATCTTTGTTCATATACTTTATTCCTCTCTTTCACTACCAGATTCTTGCTTTTGATGTGGTCACAGACCCTTTACTTGCTCAGAACTCCTCAGGGTAACTCTGGGGACACTGAGGAGCTTAGACCAAGTCAAGGGGCAAAGACAGTAACCTGTATTCGTTTTAAAGACTGATGCAGCAATTTAAAAGCAAAATCTCTCAAAATTTCTTTTTACTCTTTGTTCCTTAACGCATAGTTAGAAAAGTCAAAATTGAACGGTTCTATTTGTTTCCGTCAAAAGATTTAATCTAAGACTCACCACCGTGTGTTATGTTCAAGCAGTCTGGATGCAGAATGCAAAGTGACCCAGGTGAAGCAGATAGTGTGTTTTAACATGACTTTTAAGAGGAAGTAGATTGCCGACACTAGAATTACTTCCCATTTTAGATCAGTAGAACAATACACCTTGTCTTAGAAAAGGGGAAATGTGTGTGTGTGTGTGTGTGTGTGTGTGTGTGTGTGTGTGTGTGTGTGTGTGTGTGTGTGTGTGTGTGT
>JAOTRA010000018.1:4818522-4831043 GCA_026260255.1 Pseudolaguvia tuberculata
GTAACAGAATAATCCGCCAAAAAAAACATATATATATACTGGAGTAGTTGGTGGTGATGGAATAGTGATGGTGGTTAGTGACGAGATAGGGATAGGGCGTGACACAACCCTCTTATTTATCCGGACCCTAATGGCATGCAAACTCCACACAGATAGACCCCCGACCCGTGAATCAAACCTGAGACCTTTTTGTTGTGAGGTGAACGTGCTAACCACTACGCTACAGCACCGCCCTTTCGTCACAACTTTTATGTTGCGTATGAAAAGTAAGGATGTTGGAAATTTGCTCACTATTTGCCTACAGATTAAGATTTCTAGACATAATTCTGCCTCCCAGAGTTGACCTCCCACTTACTGTAATTGTGTACAGCAATTCCTGAATAGATAGTCACAGGTATAAAATTAAGGTTTATCATAGTTATATTTTTCAACATTTAGAAATAGAAATTTATTATGTACTGTGTATCGTGAAGTTAAGAGGGTGTTTTTCCACCGAATACAAAGCCCATTTTCAGTTTGAACCTAGCTTAAAAAAAACAGCATTTAAAAGAATGCGAGCATTAAAGTGCACTGAAATAACCTAAAATAACTTTTAGATACTACTTTACAAATCAAAATCATTAAACCAGAAAGCAAACTATAGGTGCAAGGTCCTTAACCACCAATTGCTGAGTTGTATAACAAACATAAAAACAAACTGGCAACAAGGAATGTAAACAGACTTTGAGAACATGTAACACAGAGGTCATTATAAGTTTCACATGTTCCATCTCTTTCCAAAAAACTGCAAATTACGTACTTTCATGTGCAACTAGCTGCCATTTCAGGAATGCTTAAGAACACCTCTACTCCCTCCAGCATTGTTTTAGACAACCTAATGTCACGCCCCCTACACCTTCATCGTCACTAACCACCATCACCCGCTGATTGGGGATGCGATCAATCAGCTGGGCAATGGTGCGTTATTTAAGGTGAGCGCCATCTTTACGATGGCGTGGATTATTGTTTTGGACTGTACGGTCGCCGTTACGTGGATAAGTGTTTGTCTTCTCTTGGGATCTGTTCCCTTGTTCAATGTTCCGTCCTGGTCTAAGAATGTTTCCAAACGATAACATGTGTACTTACCCTTAAATAAAAGTGTTTAAAAACGTCTTACTCCTGTTGGTATTCTAACACGTAACACCTACATAATTTAAAGATGCTTTTTCAAAAGTGAACTGGAAAGTTTATAGGACTGTAGTGAGACCTGCAATGTTGTACCATTTAGAGACACTGGCATTGTTAAAAAGACAGGAGGCGGAACTGGAGGTGGCAGAGTTGAATATGTTGAGATTTTCATTGGGGGTGACAAGGATGGACAGGATTAGAAATGAGTTCATTAGAGGGACAGTGTATGTAGGATGTTTTGGGGACAAGGTGAGAGAGGTTAGATTGAGATGATTTTGAAGGAAGATATGCAGGTAGTTGGGGTGAAAGAGGTAGATGTAGAGGACAGGGTAGTGTGGAGAAGAGCAACTGCTACTAACAGTAGCAGCTGAAAGGAGAAGAAAGAAAAGAAGACATAATTTAAAGAAGCTGAGGATAAAGAAAGTTCTTATTGGATTCCTGCAGCATTGTCATCATTATAAACCTACGATATACATGTCTGAGTAAAATTTACTTTTAAAACACATACATCAGTATTTAACGTGTAGTGTATTTGGCTCAGTACAAATGGTCTGTTGTTTTCTATGCAATTTAATAAACCTAGTTAGTCCTGCTTAAGTATTACTGCCCTGCTTATTTTCCAGCTTTTGCTGCTATAATTACTGCTGATTACCTGGTTCAGGCAGGGACAGCTGGAAAACAAACAGGACAGCAGCACACAATATCCTTGTTAAACCCTGCTGTAGGACTTGATTAACATCTCTGGCTAATAAGGCCTGGTTTATAACTACATAAGGAAACGTTAACATGTCTACAATTTTGGAGGTACAGGCCACATTTAACATAATAAATGTCTCCACTAGTCACTGCACAATGTAAAGCAAAACAAAACAAAACAAAACAAAACAAAGAATAGCTCTCATCCACATGGCAAAGTGTCACTTCTAGCACCATCACTCTCACCCAATTCTGTACTTTCAGTTCAGCGTGAATCAATCACTTACTATGACAGTTACTAAGCCAATAACCAGCTTAAATTGCATAGTTTTATGCATTTTACCACATGCATCCAATCATGCCAATCCTCATTTAGTTTTTATGTTTTCCAAAAATATTTTATGATATAACTTGTGACAATACAATACAATTTCATTTATGTAGCATCGGTGCGATGGAATAGTGGATAGCACGGTCGCCTCACAACAAGATGGTCACGGGTTCAAATCCTGGACCTGGGATCTTTCTGTGCGAACTTTACATGTTCTCCTCGCATGCGTGGGTTTCCTCTGGGTACTCCAGTTTCCTCCTACAGTCCAAAAACATGCAGATTAGGTTGATTGGTGATTTTAAATTGTCCATAGGAGTGAATGTGTGTGTGAATGGTTGTTTGTCTATGTGTTGCCCTAAGATGGACTGGTGACCCGTCCAGGGTGTACTGCTGCCTCTGATCCCGAATTCGGGAATAAGCGGGTAAGAAGATGAACGAATGAATGAATTTGATTATGATTATTTTGACTTAAAAGCATGGCTTAAGGCACCAGATTTGAAACATGTGTACGGCTGTAAGTGATCAATTAATTACTTTGTGACAATTTAAGCACTGTTTGTACGTCGCTCTGGGCAACACCGCCACTCCCACACACACATTCACTCCTATGGACAATTTAGAATCCCCAATCGATCTAATCTGCATGTTTTTGGACTGTGGGAGGAAACTGGAGTACCCAGAGGAAACCCACGCAAGCGGGGAGAACATGCAAACTCCGCACAGAAACATCCCCGGCCCGGGAATTGAACCCAGGACCTCTTTTTGTGAGGCAAACGTGGTATCAAATATGCTGTCCTCGGACACCATATGTCGCAAAGTATTGTTTGTTTGATGCAACTTTATAGAGCGTTCCTGTATTAACCTAATTTATGAACTTCTTCCTGTTCTACTGTTTCTGATTATTGTCTTGTGTTTTGGATACTTTTGTTTTATTTTTGCTTTAAACATAGACTCAGAACCTAGTCAGTATGCCACAGGTGTCAGTGGTGAGGAAAAAATCCCTAAGATTATCTATCAATCTGACTGAATATCCAGATAATCGTTTTAGATTCGCAAAGCCCTTTTTTTCCAAAATGGAAAATGGAAATGTAAACTTACTTACATACTACTAAAATCCTACTACTCAAAACAATAGTGTTATATTGTCATGAAAAATTTATTGTACTCTTATTGATTTCATTTACAATTTTCTCAAAACGTTTTGTCACTTTTTTATCTGTCTCTTTTTTTGTAGTGATGTGGATTAAACTCTGTCTCTGCAGTTCCAGTAGCTCCTCCTGCCAAATGGAGGAAAGAAAATGGCAGTGAAACACTGCAGCATCACAAATCATCAGGCTGTTTGGGCTTGGCGTTGGCTACTAGCCAGAACTGCTGAGATAAAGACGCAGTGAAACCGACTCAGCCTGAAGATTATAATCATACATCAAAGTAAAGTGAATGAGAGAGAAAGTGAGAGAGCGAGAGAGCATTAGTGTGACGGAGAGTTTATGTTTGTGTGAAAAGAAAAAAGGTTTTTGGTAAAAACCCATAAAATCCTTTAAAACACCATGCGGTGTGCTTGTAAGTGGAGTCAGCAACAGTTCTATGCAGAGGGTCACACACAGGCCAGTACAATAAAGCGTGTTTTGTGTACCTACTACACCAAATCCGTTGCATTGAGAGTTGTTCTCCTCCTCTGCATTTTCTCTCTTTTCATCATTGTTTATAATCATCTAAATAACTGTCCATTAGAAATTCGATTACTGCAGCCGTTAACTATGCAGAAACATTCACATGTGGTTTGTGCAAAGTAGACTTTGAAGTCTATGATTTTAAGAGTCATATAAGATGGAGAAGGTTTATAAAGGTAATGAAATGCTTCTAAATCCACAAACCACATTGCCCTGATTTCTTTCATTATTAATAAACTTGTCAGCAAGTGTTACACAGCCTATGATGAAAAGATTTTAAGGTAATTACATTCATGGGTGTGTGTGTGTGTGTGTGTGTGTGTGTGTGTGTCTGTGTGTTTGTGTGTGTGTGTGTACGTGTGTGTGTTTGTGTGTGTGTGTCTGTGCGTGTGTGCGTGTGTGCGTGCATGTGTAGTGGAAAAGGAGTAATAAGGGATTGTTTGTTTTGGAAGTTGTTTGTACTACTACTGCCAAATAGGATCAAAAATAAAGCTCAACGGTCAAAAATTTACATTATGCAAATGAGGTAGGTAATTCCACATATGTATACTTACTAAAACCAAAAATATAGACTTGTCCTCATATTAAAAATTAAAATCTTGTTTGTCACTAAATGTGGCCAATATTAATAAAAAATAAGTGACATATACATTTTTATCATATTTAAACTTTTATCATTTATAAGTTATGCAATTTATACTTATATAACTTGTGTAAAAGTGTCCTTGCCATTTGATTATTCCAAATATTTATCTGTTAAAGCAACTAATAGATAAATACCATTTTCAATTTGGGATGAATATGTCTAGACATATACTGTCTGTTATAGGAGGATATTGTAACAAGATAAATTCCATTGCATTCCCATACCACTAATAAATTGTGATTTATTTTTTCTAAACGGAAACAGAACATAACAGTTTACAGTCTGTTTTTTAAACTTTAACTGTACATTACCGCAACTGTACAACATCATCTGAGCCGTTCGAATCAACATAAATCTTAATATAACAAAAACATAAAGGATGAATTAGAAGGTCTAGAAGTGGTGAATAAACTTTTTTACGGGCTGAGACAAGTTATCTCTCTTCACAATGTCTATTTTTTCTAGAAAAGTGCGCCTTAAAGCCTAATTTGAAGCATATTTGAGGAAAAAAATTATTTCTCTGCCTCTGGCAACCAAAATTTGAATTAAAATGTGCAGGCATGTTTTGAACAACTAATCGGAGTGCAGTCTTTTTATAATAACTTATTAGCTATCTGCCACTGCTTATATAGTTTAAATTACTAAGGCAAGCAGTACTGATTCTAAAGGCAAAAAAACCTTGTCCTCATAGTATCTTGTCCTCATTTTCAATGCCTTCATGGATTCATGGGCTCTTTCATTTGTGAGGAGATTTTTTTTTTGGCATGTATACTAATTTTGCTGTGTCTAATTTCTCATGTATAGCACATATAATCAAGCATTTTTAAAAAATACGATTGGGGAGTTTTCTTAAACACCATGGGGAAGAGCAAAACCTAGGCAAAAATGGGTGAAGATTAGCACATAGAAATCCAGATCAAAGGCAGACAAATGTACTGTTTAGTAGGATCTGTAAAGTGGGAGAAATACCCTGTAGTACTGAGAATTCCAACCAGGACATCAATTAAGGGCCCGAATCAGAAGCAATGCCATAGACCCTGAACAGATGATTAAACAACAGGTTGGCGGTCTGCTTGGCAGTGTGCAGCCCTTTCAGTGGGACCAGTCTACAAGCTTTAAGAAGATAAAACAATGCTGTTAGAATGGCGAAGTGGGGGTTACAGGAGGTCTTGGAGGATGGCGAGGGGTTTTGGGCTGAGGGCAAACTGGGAGTCTGTTTCAGGTAACTTGCTTGGAGGGTTCATAATGCCAGGACAGATTGTCAACCTTGTGATTATGTCTCCAATTGTGGCGTAAGAGTAGTGATATCTCAGACACATGGTCTTTCTCCCTATCTGCATCTCTGTGCATACTATTACTGAAAACGTACGTCTTCCTTTCTTTGCACTGTGTGCAAAAAAGGAAGTGCTAACGGAAGTTGTAAGTTTTCGATTATGGTTCTCTCTGGTGTGTAGGTATTGGTATTATTACACACACACAGACACACAAGTCCCACAGATGACAGATCAGCCTTTCTCTTTCAACCAAATTTTTTATTTTTTGTCCTTACCAAACAAGCTAGCAGCACTTAACCAGGTTGCTATGACAACCTTCTCCCAGCTATAACTTTATTAAAATTATTTTATAACAACAAAGTTCAGCAAAAAAAATTGGCTATTGAAAGATACGGCTTTTGACCGCCATACACACAGCCAAGGTCAGACCTGCTGCCTCTTTGACAGCATCTAAGAGCAAACAAGATTTTTTTCACTTCATGAAAACAGCATGAAGGGAATTTGATTTTAAGCTCTGGGTTAAGTGATGCATGCTGCAACCACAGGAGCTGACAAAGACTGAATACATCCTAGGGTTAGCCACGAGACATATTCAGTCTTATGGCTCATTTTTCCTAGACTGACAGTGAGACTGACAAGGAGAAAGAGAGAGAAAGAATGGAAACAGAATAAAGCAGGAGGGAAAAAAAGAAATAGATTAGTTTCTGGGAAGATATAATTACAGCGCACACACCTCTCTCTCGCATCCTTATTCTTCAGAAAGGTGCACTTATGAGGAAATGCAAGAATGGATAAATTATTTTTTATGATAGCAAATTAACATTTTTGACAATTAAGTACAACGTATTTAATTACACAATTAAAGCACAGTTAAAACCCCAATATCTTCAATCTGGTACCTCCATACAGTTACATTTCTGAATCAGAATTATTCATTCATTCATTCATTCATTCATTCATTCATTCATCTTCTTACCCGCTTGTTCGCTAATTTGAGGCAGTGGGGGTCTGCTGGTGCCTATCCCAGCGCACATAGGGCGTATACACAGGGTATACCCTGGACAGGTCGCCAATCCATCTCAGGGCCACACATAGACAACACCATCACACCTATGGACAATTTAGAATCACCAATCGGCCTAATCTGCATGTTTTTGGACTGTGGGAGGAACATGCAAACTCCACACAGAAAGATCCCGGGAACCAAACCCGGGACCACCACACCTCTGCATCAGAATCATCTCACATATATTTTTGTATCACAACATAAACCGCTTTGTGTGCACAGAGCCCAGTTTTTCCCAATGTATTTATAACATACAAAGGCAATCACACTGTTCTGTGACACAGTTAAAAGCAACAAGCATAAAGCCTCTTTATTTTGTGCTGATATATCTTCAGAAGTAGAATAAATCCTATTTTCATAAGCAGGGTAAGACAAGATCAGCTATCAAATAACTCTTTTTTGTTGCTGCTAACAATATTTGCTGGGAAGACAAACTTCCCACTTGTCTTGTAATGCAACTAGCTAATAGAACAGAATATGCTGTACTTCAGCTGTTTTAAAGATGGATGGATGTCAAACAGGTGTAAAAAGGGCAATCTGTTTCTAATGTCCATTGAAATAAACATTATTAATAAAGCATAAGCTTTTTAATATTCTAAAAAGGAATTAATTAGGACTTTTTTAGCAGGTTCCATATTCCTGATCCCCTGGTTAGTGTAGTGCAACATGTAGGAATGAGAAGCTACAGTGATAGAATTAGAATGCTCTTAAGTCATAATTAGATGCAGATGAGTATATAATATCCTGGTATCTTTTTTCTTTGAACAAATTATACTGGAGACACCCTACAGAAACAGCCTTGTGAATCAATTTGTTCAATGTCCTGTCTGTGCTAATGATGAATTCAGAGATGAGAGGGCCCTTCACACACGTGGTACTCGAATCTTCAACATGAATAGCTCTCAAAAAAAAGGTCAGGTGTAAAAGCAGAGTGGCTCTTCAACCATCATACCCCTCCTCATCCACACAATCCTATGTAATAATGTTTTTTTTCTGAAAGTAATTTCATTTGTTACTATATTACTTTAAATTTGATACGGCAGAGGGAAACTTTTTCTCTTTTAACTGCATATGTGTATACTATACTGAATTATTCTGTCCCAGGTCATAGTAGCAAGAGTAATTTTGAACCTCAGGTGCTCCTCCCTTGTATCAGCACTCGGTGAGATAAAATTTGAAAGAATGAAAATCCATGTTTTGATACTGTCTTTCACTATCTAGACCTTTTTGCTTTTTGGTATAGTGCTCCTACTTCATAATTGGTAGTTGTTTGTGGAGAAAAGCAGACAAAGAGAGAGACAGAGACAGAATGAAGTGTGCTTGTTCCCCAAGTGCTCCCTGTTTTTGTTGTCGGTTCGACTTTATGTCTTTCCGACTCAGTGAATGAGGACTTGAGGATTTGCAGTAAGTTCAAGAACTAGTTTAATCATAAAGAGAAACGTGACTAAAATAATAAAAAAAATAAAACAGTCTTTAAAACTCTCAAACTATTTTGAGAAATTAACTGTAAACAATATTTTTGAATTTAACATAAACTGTTTTATTCATTCATCAGCAGGTCAAAGGGTGGTTTGCTGGAGCCTATCCCAGATCTATGAAGGGTGAATGTCAGGAGGGGTATACCCTAGGACACACATCAGAGACACACACATACACAATTTAGCAATTTAGAATGACCAATCAATCGACCTAATCTGCATGTTTTTGGACTGTGGGAGGAAACCCGAGTACCCAGAGGAAACCCACGCAAGGGCGGCGAGAACATGCAAACTCCGCATAGAAAGATACCCGGTCCAGGAATAAAACCCGGGACCTTTTTGTTGTGAGGCGACCGTGCTATCCACTACACCACCGCGTATGTTCTACTAATGATGTAAAATAGATTTGTTATTATGTAAAAATGTAATTGTGATGTGGTTAATAAGGCAAATACAGAAAACTAAAGAGGTGGACAGCAACTGGCAATTTAATGTACTGTATGTGAGAAAGTACACTGATTAACTACGAGTTCTTATTAGTTTTGTAGATTTCATTCACATCAAACTACATTTCTTTCACATCAATTATTTTAATATTCTTACATGAGTAAGGTAGGTCAGCTAAATAATTGCATTTTCCTGTCTTATCAGTGCAGAAAAGCCTTTACTCTACACTGACATTTACATTTAAATTATTTAGCAGACGGCCTTATCCATAGCGGCACACAAAAGTGCTTTGAGTCCCATCATTAACCAGCTCAGTACTAGTAGACTAGATCACAAACGCAAAGGTGCCAACTCAAATAACTGTTGAAAAGAGCAGTGTAATATGAAGAGATTTATAAAAAAATATATATAAAAAATAGATGTACGATAGGTATAAATGTCAGGTGACAAACACAGCCTCTGAAGGCTTTACCCAACATGTTAGTAACCAATTCTCATATGACTCACATGCACAAATCTAAATTGTTGCTTTGGTTTTGTGAATGGACTGGTGTGTTTGATCTTCGTCTTGATAGTGATTGTCTGAGTGATCGCGGACTCGAACTTGAACTTGTGCTTCTGTGAAGTTTACCAGGATTTCAGTTTTGTACGTTGTTTATCCGTTCCCTCTCCCATTTATAGTTTCTCTTTGCAATTGTTTCATTGCTCTGCCTTTTGTGTTTACTTCCGGATTTCAGTTTCGTGTTTTGGTTTAGTTATATTGCATTCAGATAATAAAGCGTTTCACTGCAAAATGGATCCGCTCTTCAGTCACCCTTAGAGAATGATTTGCCTATAAATTTATTTTGGGAATAAAACCGTTTTTAGAGGAATTTTTGTCGACGCTTCTAGCTGCGCTTGTGAATTAATTGTCTGCTACATTTGCTGAATAGCTCACCGCCGCTGCAAACACGGACACTGCAGGCACCTTCAGGACAACTGGAGCTGTTGGTGCAACTGTTTTCTACACCATCGTCTGTGGAGCGTCCTGACCTGCCTGACAGGTTTAACGGTAAACCTGAACTACCCCTGTGTGGAGACCCCGCCTCAGGTGTCATGTGGCAGACCCTTAGTTGGGATCACCTAGGGTAGCTGGGTTACTCCAACCCTGACTGGCAACTCCCCGTCTGCATCGACCCACATCACTTCAGCCTTGCCAGCACTGCCTATGGCACCTTCAGCCTTGCCTGCGCTGCCTGTGGTGCCTTCTGCCTTGTCAGCGCTGCCTGTCACTGCTCCTTGTCACTGTTCCAGTGTTCGTCCCGCTCTCTCTCTCGGTCTGCTCCCCTCTCATTTCTTGTCCTTCTGTTTTGGTTCTAATCCCTCTGTCGTGGTCCTCGTTCCTTGCTCTGTATCAGACTTCGTTCCTCTCCCTTGCTGTCTCGGTGCTTGTCACTCGCTGGCTCTTTCTTTCTGTCTTTCTGTCTTCCCGACTCTACGCTTATCCCCATGGTCGCTTCCTGCCGTCCTGTTCGCACCGACGTGTCTTTGTTTCAGTCAGCTTCCGTCTCTCGTCTCTCCGTCTACCGTGATTCCTATATAAGTTCCGGTCATCTTTGGTGTCGGTGCAGTTTTCGATTCAGCTTCTATTCACTCCAGTTCCTTTCTCTTTTCCTAATTTTCATTTTGTCATGGTTGCTGTGCTTTCTTTTTCTTTTGCACTCTCTGTCCTTCTCCTTGCCTCTTTCATTTTCTATTGCCATTTGTCTGACATTTTCCTGTCTCTGTCTCTTTACGCTCCTGTTTCTGCTTCCCGTTCTCATCTTTCTCTCACTGCGCGCTGTCTGGTCTGTCTCTGTTTGCTTCTGTGCTCGCGATTTCTGTGCACTCTGTCTTCATGCACTTCTATGCCAGCCTGCTCTGTGCATCTCCAGGCCCACCTGTTTCACTGTTTCCAGGCCCACCTGATGCTTTTGTTACCAGGCCTGCCTGCTCTGTGTGTTTCCAGGCCAACCTGCTATGTGTGTTTCCAGGCCTGCCTGCTCTGTGTGTTTCCAGGCCTGTCTGCTCTGTATGCTTCCAGGCCCACCTGCTCTGTGTGTTTCTAGGCCTGCCTGCTCTGTGCGTTCTCAAAGCCTGTCTGCTCCGTGTGTTTCTAGGCTTGCCTTCTCTGTTCATTTTCAAGGCCTGCCTGCTCTGTGTGTTTCCTAGGCCCGTATTCTCTGTGCGTTTCCAAGACCCACCTGTCTGACCACCTGTGTATGTGTTGTACCTGCCTCAGTCTTCCCTTTCATGTTTTCTGCATATGGTTTTGTTTCTTTTGAGTTCATTTTAATGAGATTTGTTTTCTTTAGATTTGCTCCTTCATTGTGTATTTTCTGTTTGTGTGTATAGGAGTTTATCTTGTTTTGTATATTTACCTATGTAGTTTGTTCTGTTCTGGGCATTGCTCCATGAGAATGCCAGGAGGCATCCTTTAGAGGGGGGGGCGGGGGTAATATAAGGACCAGGTCTAAGCCCCTCCCTTATAGTTAGCATATTCAAAAGAAGAAAATGTCACCCTCACAATTGACAGTGGCATAAATAAGCCAGCGCTAAAGGCAAACAATCCTAAGTGACGGAAAGTTGGCAATCAATTATCTCTGCATGAATCTTGATCACTTACTAAAAATACATAGTGGTGAGCATGTATTTTCCTAAAATGTCTGAGCCTGCTCAGAGTAAACTTCACTGAGGTTCCTTGGGTGACACTTCCTTGGGTACACAGAAATATCAAGCATTTTACAATATAATGATTTACACTTTGGCTATAGCATAGCACTGATTGTCTGTGTAACTATAGGAAACTTTTATTGTAACCTGTCTACCAAACTTTTTTACAATTATTTGCATATTCAATGCTTTAATGGGGATTTATAGTAAAAGGTTCATTACCTAGATTAGAAAAAGGCAATTTAATTTGTCAAAAGCATGATTAATGCTTTTCTTAGCATATCCCATAAGGAAGAGGAGTAAGAGTGCGGGTTCAGCTAAACCAGGTCTTTCTGGTCTGTTAATCAACAACTGGTCTCACTGACAATTGTAGGTTCAAACTGACAGTGTGTGCTGAATTTTTCAACACCACCGCACTGCCACTGCTTGACAAATGAGCAAGGCCCTTAACAAAATGCTGTAAATGTACATCACAAATTATAAATTATATGTAGGAGTAAGAATGATCCTAAATCTGGAACCGCACATGGACATCAAGATCAGGTGTCAACATACTTTTGTCCAAATAATGTACCTTTCAACACCACTTTTAACACAAAAGTAGTATTAGGATCGTAATTTAGTTTTCAAGGGCAAGGCTAGCAGTCTTCTGATCAACGTTTTGAAATAAAGCAGGTCACTTTAAGGTATCATTATCCACAAGTCTTTGTCCCAGCAGTGCCGTTGTAAAGCCAAGCTCTTCCAAGAACTCTATTTGCACACTGTATATAATTCTGCCCTGATTCTGGTTAAACTGCCTTCAGCATAACCTCTGGCCATTTAATAAAAGCCACAAATGTCACCATCCACCACCTGACATTTCTATGCTTTTGATCTCTAAAGAAATCCTCTGTGACTGCTAGACACATTTTTTTGCATGGCAATGCAGAGGCCTCAGCATCAATGTCTACTGCTAAATGCAAGAAATACTCCTGTACATTATTGTCACATCCTACCCCTATCTAATCACTAACCACCATCACCTGCTGATTGGGGATGCGATCAATCAGCCGGGT
>JAOTRA010000018.1:4834523-4868424 GCA_026260255.1 Pseudolaguvia tuberculata
TAATTGTAAGATACAGAATAACAACAAAACTTTATGTATGTTATTGATTTGCATTTTAATGAGTAATAAGTACACATGTAATCAGTGAGAGGGATTTATTTCAGTGTTGTAAACAACATTAATATGGTTGCCATTTTAGTGTAAAATGAAAATTTAACCATTGGTTAAATTAAAAAGTAATAACGTACCATACTTTGTACACAACCTAAAGGAATTTAAATCTTTCAGAATTTTGGAAGTGGAGATAGTGTCCAAATAATAATTCATCAACAGAGCAGTGCGATGGCGTAACAGTTAGCAAGGTCCCGGGTTCGATTCCTAAGCAGAGGTTTGTGTGTGGAGTGTAGATGTGCTTGCGTGCTCCCACAGTCCAAAAACATTCAGATTAGGTGGATTGGTGATTCTAAAATTGGCATAGACAATTTTGGACATGTGTGGTTGTTTGTCTATGTGTTGCCCTGCGATGGACTGGCGACCCGTCCAGGGTGTACCCCTGCCTCTTGGCCTATGTGTGCTGGGATAGGCGCAGCAGACCCCCGTGCCCCCCAATTCGGGATTTTTATTTAGATTCTTATGCTATTTCAGGTCGAGCTACCTCGGCTGTACATCGGCTTAACTTGATTGGTCCAGTCACGCAGGAAGTGCCTACTGTGCGTCACACAGCGTCATACGTCATCGTCTTCCCGTTATAAGAAGCGCCCTTACGCGCGCTTAAGGAAATCCTAGTGCTAAGGGCAGAGTAGTTGTTTTTTGTTGGTTTTCCCCCCTTTTAGTCAGCAGTCGCGTTAAACCGGTTAAAATGGTAGACAAGATGGATATGTCGTTGGACGATATTATCAAGCAGACTAAGCAGCAGCGAGGAGGCGCAGGCGGTCGCGGTGGAAGAGGTGGTCGAGGCCGTGGCGTCGGCCGCGGTGCAGGCGGCGCCGGGCGGTTGGGAGCTAGCGCTGGCGGCAGCTTTGGAGGCCGCGGCGGCTCAGGCCCCATGAGGAGCCGGCAGAACCTGAGCCGTGGCAGAAGCAGACCCACGCCATACAGCAGGGTAGGAGAAAGCTAAAGAAAAATTGCCTGAGAAACCGGACGAAACCTTGAGCACAATCCAAAAATGCCTGGGTGAAGTCCCGATGTTTCCTTTCTAGGCTTGCTAGCATATGTGATGGCTAGCTTGCTAGTCTGCCGTGCTACATGCCCCTCTGGAGTTTCTCTCGAAATTTGATGTAATGTGGAGAAGTTCGTAAATTTGGCTTTTTAAAGTTGTGAATAATAATCTCTCTCCTCCCCACACCCCATTTTGTCTGTTCATCGCTTTGAGAAATCAACAGTATTGGAGTAAAAGGGCTAACTTGTCTACATCGTGGCTTATCGGCTAACCTTCAGCGTTCGGCGCCATTTTGGATCCAGCCACTTGTCTGACGTTGTAACGGTGTCATTTCATCTTTTGTGTTTCTTCACGGCCGATTCTCGACGCCTGAGAGCCTACGGGATGATCGGCAAGTCGACTGCGAAGATTACAGCGTATTTTTTATTTTTCATGGCTGAACCTGTGTGCGGCCTGTGATTCATGGCGGAATCCTTTGTTTGGGAGGGGCCCCTGTTCCCATGTTTCCTTAGAGCTTAAATACTCCAATCTTTACGTTTAAGTACTAAAAATGGACTTTAGTATTAATACTCAAGCAATTCGCAAGCTCGTAAATATTGAATGTTTGCGTTTTTATTTATAACATTACACGTTGTGTTCATGTTTCAAAATGGACGCTATACACTCCCTGCCAGCCATTATGGACATAGTTTTTCCATCACACACAATGGACTTTCATCCGGTGCCATTTTTCCCAGTGGAAAGTTCAGAAAATCAGCCATGGAACATCACATCTGGAGGTCTTAACTTTTTCATTTAAAGTGAACAACAAAAGACTGTTGGGGGGGTGTACTGTGGCTTCTAATAGATGCATTTTGGGTGATAGGGTAGCATATTAGCAAGGCCATCAGGTGAAATTTGCGTTTATAAATCTGTTTTATGGAGTTGAAAGGACAGGGTTCCCCCTTCTACCGTCCCACAACCAGAACAAAATCTTTAGCTATGCCCAGTTTTAGTCAACTGTTTCTTTATTGGTTCTAGTGTGCACTGATTCATGCACTTCTGTCGATTCTTCAGTCTTTCCTGTGCATTGAGTTACTTGTATGTAGTGATTGGATTGTCGGCGGTTGCTGGATCGCACTGAATACAGTTAGCTGGGTGCCATTGGCCTGGTTGAGGTGGAGCCCCCTGCTTGCCAGCACCCAGCCGAGTGGACTGTCAGTGAGAGACGGGATCTGAAGTCAGCAGGTGCGTTCTCTTTCGTTTGTTGCAGCCCAAGCAGCTCCCTGATAAGTGGCAGCATGACCTGTTTGACAACGGCTACAGTGCCAGTTCTGTAGGCGGCGGTGGTGGTGGTGGTGCAGGAGTGGAAACTGGAGGAAAGCTGCTTGTATCGAACCTTGACTTTGGCGTCTCTGATGCAGACATCCAGGTACAGTTTACTATAAGACTGTTTAGTAGATATCTGGTCAACATGTACAGGGTCTGAACTGATTGAGGCTCATGCTGCCAATTCCTTTGCAGGAGCTTTTTGCAGAATTTGGGACCTTGAAGAAGGCTGCTGTCCATTATGACCGGTCGGGGCGCAGTCTTGGTACAGCAGATGTACATTTTGAAAGGAAAGCGGATGCTTTAAAAGCCATGAAACAATACAATGGTGTTCCTCTTGATGGTGTGTTGTCTTGTTTAGTTACTTTTCTATCTCTTGAAATTCTGGTTTTGTAGTAATGTTTTGGCTTTCTTTGGTTCCATTTCAGGTCGTCCAATGAATATTCAACAAGTAACGTCACAGATTGACCCACAGAGACGCGCTCCAATGCAGGGGTAAGTGTTACTCTTTAACATGGTAGTCTGGTTTTTGAGTGGTCCTATATGAACAAAAATTGATTTGCTTTTCAGTTTAAGCCGTGGAGGGGGCATGAACCGAAACAAGCTTGGGAGCTTTGGCGGCATGCAAAGAGGACGGGGTGGGCGGGGCAGTGGGGGACTCCGAGGCCGGGGCAGAGGTGGCAGAGGCAATAACAAACAGCAACTCTCAGCAGAAGAATTGGATGCCCAGCTAGATGCCTACAATGCCAGAGTATGCTTTTTTTATTTTTTTCTTCCTTTGAAGTAATTTTTCAGAAATGTTTCAGATTGCAACTTAATTTTTTTTTTGCTTTTCACAGATGGACACCAGCTAAACAACGTGATCCAATTTGCAGCTGTCTCATTTGGCAACATCATGGAATGGTTGTTACCGCTTTGAAATGCCGGACGTTTTACATTTGCGTGACTTTTGAACGTGATTTAAATCTGTGTACAAGTTTTCTCCTTTTTAAATGCTTTGTTTTTTGTTTTTTTTTAACCATTTACCTTTTTTGTTTTAATTTTTTTGGAAAACCTTGTCTGACAGAGCGCTAGTGTGGAGGTGCTTGTTTACCTTTGCAGTTCAGTGTAATAAAACCTGCAGTACGTAGTATCCAAAAAATGACTCTGCTTTCTTTCTGTTGAAATACATTTTCAGTGTACAGATTATGCTTGTTATACAGTTTCACTTTTTTAATGTTTTATGTCCCATTTTTCATTAAAATAAACACTTCCTGCCATCTTTTATTCTAATTATCAATAGAACAGTTGCGGACTGCTGTAAAACGATCCTTTTAACCTAACGTTAGAAAGCTGCATGCCCAAAAGAGAAATGATGCTATAACACCTGTAAAATTTATTCAGCTTTGGGATGAAGTTTTGTCAAGTTTGTTAACAAGTATATTGTGGAACACTAATGTTCCAGAATTAGTGGAGGGCACAACGTGACTGAGGGGAAAATGTTCATGCAGTTTATTTTTTATTTTTTTTATGCTCAAGTGGGCAGTTTTTTTAACTTTACGTCAACAGTAAAGCCAACAAACAGTTTGATTAAAAGCTTTTTTAGTTCATTATAATCCAGCCTTCCCATTTGACCCAATAGACACGGCACTCCTTTACTTTTTCCTTAAAACCGCACCGAACATGCGAATTTTAACTCTTCAATAAATCGAAGACTGCGTGTCGCGATACAAAATTGCTTGACTAATAATCTCGTAAGTTTATCGAAATTGTGGCATTATGTCTTATATTTTAATGTGGTACTGAATCTCTGACGTCTAAACGTGATAAAACGTTTTTACGTCACCGGATTTCAACGCTCGTTTGTGGTTGGCGGAATGGTTTTAGTTGTGCGCATGCGCACGACCGTGCAAGCGCGCTCCGGTATTCCCGGAAGCGGGTGGCTGTCTGACATCGCCTCTCCCTCTTCGCGCCATTGAAAAGTCTGTAGAAGCTCACGCTATTGCTATCGCCTACCAGAGAGTAACCGCGTCTCTACGGTAAGCGCTTTTAAGGACAAAAACAACACGGAAAATAGATTTTAGGCTCGGTTATTCGACCACCAACCCTTGAAAGTAGTATAAGCTGTATTTGTGAATTTTGTCGCTAGCTAACATTAGCGGAAACTTAAACCAAATATGAAGTTGTTTCCTGTTCTGGCAAAAGACTATTAATTTTAATTATTCTCGGAATTATTATTCATTATTTTTTCATTCATTTGTGTATTTATGCAGCGGTTGGGTTGCCAGTGCGAGCCGTTGGGTTCATCACATGCTGCTTACGGGTATTGTCTGTGTGATAACACGCGTCTGGGGATTGATTATATTCTGCTATGCGTTAGAAACAGTTAAATCAGGACGACAGAAGTGAAACGATTCCCAGTAAGAAATTCAAGGGTTAAACACCGCTCACGATCAGAAATGAGGCCTTTTTATTTGAGCTTCGCCTGTGGGGAAAGTTGAAATGGCTGATTTCCTTTAGGGAATTCAACAAACCCCAACATAAAATGAACAAAATAAAGCTTACGGAAAGCCACTGCAAATGAAGCTGCTTCTGAAATATAGCAGAGTTGAACCCATCTAAATTACAGGCGTTACATTTAGCTATATATTAATACTAGCGCAGCGGCTAACTAGCTGTAATGTAAAGGCTTTGAATACTTTCCTGATTATTCTCCACAACCCACCTGACCGGAAATGTTCACACAACTTTCTCGAATGTTCTGTAACCAAATATTTAGGTTCATAATATCACGTAACGTGATTAATGTATAAGACAACATACCGTTCTTAAGTTTTTTTTTTTATCGTCCGTATGTCTTTATTGGTACTTATGTGTTTGGGGTTTTTTTTACATTTTAATTCACGTTCCTATCCTATATCCATAATTTCCAAAAAAAAATTCCGAAAGTAATTTTTTCATAGCATAAATTTAATCGTTTTCTTTTGCAGACAGACAGATTTATAGCTAACTTTTTCCAACTTACGACTTTTTTAATCTACTATGGGCGTTGCAATGCTATGTCGCTAGGCTAGCAACCGAACGAGATTTTTACTCCGCCCGTCTTTTGACAGGTCCCGCCCCTTCTTCAAACAAAGACATCCAATCAGAGCGCGTAAATGAACCACGAACCAATCTTCACAATGGACATTATGGCGTTTCAGTGATACCGACGGGAGGAAGCGTGTACTTACTTTATAGACATTTACAGACAACGTAAATGTAACACATGAGTTTATTATTTTTTTTAAATGTATTGCTTTCATTGGGAGTGACGAGGATGGATAGGATTAGAAATGAGTTTATTAGAGAGACGGTGCATGTTGGATGTTTTGGTGACAAGGTGTGGGAGGCTACTTTGAGATGGACATGTTCAGAGGAGAGTATGTATGCAGTATATTGGTAAAAGAATAGTGAGGATGGAGGTGCCAGGCAGGAGGAAAAGAGGAAGACCAAGGAGGAGGTTTATGGATGTGGTGAGGGAAGATATGCAGGTGCTGTAGTTGGGGTGAAAGAGGCAGATGTAGAGGACAGGGTAGTGTGGAGAAGAGCAATCTGCTGTGGAAACCCTTAACGGGAGCATCTGAATTTTTATGTTGATTACTCGCTGTTGCAAAAAAGTTAAAAAGGCTTGATTAGAGGATGAAGGGGTTAAGATAATCAGTTTGAGTTACAGATCGGGATGCCTTCTGAGCTAACTTGTTTCTGCTTGAAAGTAACTACTTTCTGGTTAGTTCTCTGGCTGTAATAACAGGCGGTGTGTGTGTGTCTGCAGGCAACATCACCCCCCCCCCTCCTGCTTCAAATGTAAATCACTGGTGACAGCTTTTCTTTGCTTTTTATTTGGTTTTAATGACATCTTTGTCAATGCAACCCACATGTGCTCAGCTGTACAAATCATATTGTTGGAATTTGCTGAAGATGTAAATGTGTTATGCTATAGTGGGAAGCACATATAAGAGCATCTGTCTCTGTATTATGTTGAATATATTGATGAAATACAACTCTTGTAAATCTATTATTAAATATACTTTGATATTGTACAATATGTGAAGTGGCTAGTTTGTTTGATATAAAAACAATGTATGAGATGCAGCTTTTCCTTATGCACAGTAAAGTAATTTAGGAACAAAAGTTGTTCCCTATAGTTAAATAACCCTAACCCTAGTTAAACATTAAATAACTTTGAATTCACATTACATCACCTGACTATCAATGTCAGATATACTAGGGCTGAATTTCAGTCATAACCATGTTACATGGAAAAAAAAATTTTTTATATGGATCCTAGCTCATGACCACACTAAATGATTATACATTAAATTCTAGCGTACATGTTGGCAATGGGTTGAAAGCAGCTTAGTTTAATTTCCTGCAATTCATAGTACAGTCTTTGGCTGACTTTCATTCCCATACAGCACTTATTAAACGTGTGTCCACAATATTAGCACACCTATTTATCCTGACTGGAAAATGAATCGAGCACTTTGATTCTCGTCTGAGTGAAAGGCAGCTCTATTTAGAAAGGCAGCATTCAGCGCTAAAAGGAAAAGCCAGTGTGAGTGCAGGTTTTCATTTGAGCCAGGCAGAAACCACATCTGATCTGTTCAGAGACAAGACCAGCTGATTAAACAGGCAAGGGTTCAGCTTGATTGTAATAAATACCTGCATACAGGCCAATCCACTAATAATTGGACACTGCTTACAGCTACAAGTTTGGATTTCAGCTCTGATAGATGTCTGACCTTGTTTTTTCCCCCAGGTCCCAATTTAAGTATGAAAAGGCATACTTCTTGGGTACAGACTATTTATGAATTAGTAAGTACTTCCCTGCCATTTAGAATGTACATTCTAATATAGTATTGAAGGACATTTTGGAAGTGCAACATCACCACAGCATAGATATTTGATTGTGTTATGACGTGGAATGAGACAATTAACAAAGTTTCTTTAAACACATTCCACTCTTCAAACATAGCAGTCTTGCTCCTGTGAGCTCATGGGATTTTGAAGAGTGCTTTAAAGTTCATGTGTTAGACCTATTGGAGCTTGTCATATTTGTTACATTACTACAGGTAATTCTTTTGAATGTTTTAGCATAAGTCGTATCAGTTGTTTTCCCCAAAAAGTTGCTCCCTTTTGCATGGTTTCTTTTACAGGTTAACAAATGTTTTAACTGTACTCTAAGCAGCATTTTCTGACTGATGATTCTTTTGTGCCCCTGTCTTTGAAAAAGCGCTTAAACGGAAGATCTCTGAGATAAAAAAGGCAAAGAAATGGGAAGCAGAAATAATGCAGTGCTGCGTCACCTCAAGCACATTTCCTCTCAATAACTTAGCGCTCAGGATTTAAGCTGGTGGAAATAATCAGCTTGATATGTAGGAAAAGAGGTGGGGTTGGACCTTTTGTGAATACACTACGGGTTTACTTTTTAGTTTCTTTTGCTATCCTGAAATGAACAAAAGTTCACCTGATATCAGCATCCAATATAGATAATATACATCCCATCTGCTGCGGTTTTAAGAGTTTGTCTTCTAGCCTGATTTTAGAAGCTAGTTAAGGATGGTAATCAGATAACCGATTCAGTGGCTAAACATAAGAACTTGTAATGTTGGAGAAGAAATACAATGAAATCTTGAAAATTCAAAGTCACACTCCTGCTAGTCTTCAAATACAAGCAGTAAACGAGTACAGGGCTAAAATTATGGCCATGCAAAAGAAAACAAATCCAGGCTCACTGAAAGGCTGCACAGTGAGGCAGTGATGCTAAAAATGGCTCATAGGAGCAAATAGTATGACTAGCAAGCTTGCAACACTGGAACCAACCATTCCAGGAACCACAGGATCCGACCATTCTTGACCATGAAAACCACTCAGTTGCTTGTGCAGTCTCTTGTAATTTCTAGACTAGATTATAGATTACTGCAACTCGCTTTTGGCTGGTCTTCCTCTTAGCACAACTTGACCTCTACAGATGATCCAGAATGCAGCTGCTCGAGTTGTTTTCAACCGTCCAAAGTTTTCACACACCACTCCATTGCTGCGCTCCCTCCACTGGCTTCCAGTAGCTGCACGCATCAGATTTAAGACACTGATGCTGGCCTACAAAACCGACAATGGTGTAGCGCCCTCTTATCTCACAGCACTTATCACTCCTCGCACTGCACCAGGGTCACTCAGACCCACAAGCACTGCTCGACTGGTCCCTCCGCCCCTGAAGATGCCAGGTAAATCTACATCAAGACTTTACTCTGTTCTAGCACCAAGATGGTGGAACGAACTCCCCATCAATGTAAGAACAGCTGAAACACTGACTGTCTTTTAAAAAAAACGACTGAAGACTCATCTCTTCCAGCACTACCTACCTGACTGCTAACATTAAAAACACCTTTCCAATCTTAAGAATTTCTCAGGTTTGCTCACTTGCTTGTAATCCAAGGTACCATTATTGATGAATGTAAGTAGAGACTCAAAGCACTTTTGTAAAAATATCCTTGTCTGCCAGCATGTAGTGATGTTTCGGATTTTACATAGGCTGTCTGGTCAAAAAAAAAAGTCGCCACCTGGATTTAACTAAGCAATAACTTCTGGGGTTGCTGCAGTTAGTCAGCTTTTGGTTTGCAACAGTATGTGCTCAAAGAATGAGGTCTGCTGACTACATGAATGTACTGAATGACCAGGTTATTCCATCAATGGAATTTTTTTCTTTCCTTATGGCACAGGCATATTCCAAGATGACAATGCCAGGATTCATTGGGCTCAAAATGTGAAAGAGTGATTTCAGGGAGCACGAGACATCACTTTCACATTTCACATGGATTGGTCACCACAGAGTCTAGACCTTAACACCAGAGAGAATCTTTGGGATGTGCTGTAGAAGGCTTTGCGCAGCAGCCAGACTACAATCATCAATGCAAGATTTTGGGGAAAAATTAATGCAACATTGCATGGAAATAAATCTTGAGATTGCAGAATCTTATCGAAACAATTCCACAACGAAATCAAAGCTAAAGACAGTCCAATGAAATTAGTGTGACCTTTTTTTTGGGCTAGGCAGTGTGTTTTTGTACAGGTAGCACAGAGTAGCGGAAAGAGATGGAATGACAAAAGGGTATGAGAAGTGACCATATTAGCCATATGTAAAATACTGCTGTCTTTCTTTTTTTTGATGTGGTTGTACATACATGAAAAGGTGTATAAGTGATTTTTACAGCGCCTGGAACCTTTAAGCCTGTGAAGCAGTGTTCCTTCTTCTAACTTTGATCTCATGTTCTCATTTGCCCCGTCTAACTAAGGTGTGATGTTTGTTTAAAATATACCGGACTCTCTTGTAATACGATTGAGTATTGGGCTCTGGCATGTTCTGGAGGAGGAATGTACATCGTTTTAGAAATCCCCCAGATTTTCCACAGCTGTTTGCCAGAGTTCAACATATGAGATCATAACAAACAATTCAGTCAAAGCTGTCTTTAATTCAAGTGTGTTGAACATGAATACAGCAATAACAGTGCAAGGCCATAGGTAGTCTAAGAATACTTAAAATTTTGCTAAATATAAAAAAAGCACAAACATTGGTTAAACCATATACTAGAAATTGGGATTATTAGTATTGGACAAATATAGCTCTTTCAAAACTAAAGCCTCTTCAGGGGAGTCGGGCCTCAAACAAAACTAAAGAGCACGACCCATCTTCCCAGGCTAAGTGTCTTTTGATGCAGTCTCATTAAGTATGCAGTCATGTTCTGCCTGGAAATGTGTGCTCAGCTTAACATTATTGATAATGCAGAGCTCAACTGAATGTATCCCTGCCTGACTCACACACACACACACTGCATGACCAGACTCAAACTTGTTTTCTCCTCTTAGTGCAGCCTGGTACCATCTCTTCCTCAGGTTAGCGTTTTGCATCTGGACATCCACAGGGTGTTAAAAAAAAAAAAAAACTTGGTTAATCACACCAGGCTACCTTCTTTATTATACAGTGGTGCCGTTCTGATGCTTTTGTGCCTTTTGTTCACCAAATTGAGCTACAGTCTTGTCTGTCCGAACAGGTCACATAGGCAAGGTCACTTTGTTCCCCAGGTGCATCAACCTGCCTTAGCAACCCATTCTTGGTTGGTGGTTTACCAC
Organism: Pseudolaguvia tuberculata; assembly: GCA_026260255.1. Lineage (NCBI taxonomy): Eukaryota > Metazoa > Chordata > Actinopteri > Siluriformes > Sisoridae > Pseudolaguvia > Pseudolaguvia tuberculata. Next base: position 4,845,079 of record JAOTRA010000018.1, read on the forward strand.
TTTTCCTTTCATTGACCATTTATCAAGGAAAAGATGCTCTAACCCAGTCATCTAGCCATCAAACCTCGAAAGCTTAAAAAAGCTTGCATCCCTGCTGCCAACTCGTACTACACTCTGTGATACACCCTGATCAGCAGCTTGAAGATGGTTGATTTCATGTGTCTATTATGGGGACTAGTTGAATTTGAGATTTGTACTTAATATTTAAATAGGTCACAACTAGGGAACTGTTTGTTGTCCTCCCAGATGCGTCATAAGCTGTAGGTTTGTGCTGGTCCCCTTACTGTTAGCAAAGAGGAACACTATGTCTAAAAATATAAGCATGTAGTGTGCAAGTCCAAGGGGACAAATGGAAAATTATAAACAATGGAAGGAGAGAGTATAAACAGTGCCGAGGAAAAGGACTGGAAAACCTTTTTTTTTTAAAGACTGCAAAGCAAAACAGACTGCTCTTAGTGAGACAGAATCTACAAAAAAAATCAGTTAATCACTTTTTTTTTTAAATTTTCAATTTATTTGTAAATTACTGTGTTGAATAAGTATTTGATCACTTGCTTATCACCCTATATATGTATATGTCTCTCTTTCTCTCTCTCATATATCTGATCATTTTCTGACCGCTTGTCCGGGACACGCCTACTTGAGTGCTACATGTTTTGCATGTGCAATTCTCTGCATTTCATGCAAACACACACACACACACACACACACACACACACACTGTCCTTTTTTTTAATTCTATGCCTTTGAGCGTTATGGTACTATTTTGAACTTTTCCCCCTCACCTGTGTTTCATCTTTTATAAGGTAGCACACAGTGTGCTTGTTTGGGTGGAAAAGGTCAGGATTGAAATGTCTGCTTGAGAGGAAATGAATCACAAAGCTGTCATTTAGCAAGTGACTTCCCTATCCACCAAAAATGCTGGTCACTAAATTGTATTAAACTTCCAAAAAGTCCTTTAGCTTATTGGGTTGTGTAAATGATCCAAGCCCAGATATTTTAAAATCAATCGATTTTGCAGTCAAGCTTTGCCCTTCAGACCAGCTATGCATCAGATGTTCAAAGAAGCTTTGGCATTTGTCACTTTATCTGTTCAAAGTTAGCTCCAAAACACAACCATGATGTCTAGCTTAATGCATTCTAGTGCTCACCATGGTGTCCTTCTCTGGATGTGTAATTGAGGACATCAGATAGCAATATCTGAACCTGGATTTTAACCTGGTCGTCAGGTCCTCTGTACAGCAATCATTTATTTCTTTCATTCCGTTGTATACCATTGATGTAAATAAGTGGGTGTGCGTGCCTGCGTGTGTAAGCCTGAGCAGGACCAGGACTCGAAAAATCAATAGCCAAATGTCATAGAGAGATTATGTCTTCCAGTCAGGTTATCAAAAAATGAATTCCTGTCCTACCTGTCAAGTTATTGTTTAAAGAGGTAAATATATAATAGTGCCTTTGCGTTCTTGTGCAATATACATGGGTTATTGTCCGGCATTGGGGAGCCACTATCAATAGGCGTAGGGCAGTAAAATAGTGTGGAACTTCTAGTATAATATATAAGTATAATCTTACCCTAAAATAATATTAATCATACAGTGAAATAGAAGTCTGGTCATACGGCTCACCTCAATACAGGAAGATTATTTTGTACATGGTTGTATGCTGCTAATTTGGATAAATTGTTAGTCGTCATCTGTTGATTCTTTGTACTTTTGTTGTTGTACAGTCATCACATCTATTTTATTAATAAAAGATATTCGAAGGAAATTCATTATGGGTTGTTACTGATACAGATGCATTTATAATTATGCATCCGTAACCGACTAATGTTCCTCTGACTTGAATTGTGTGCCTAGAGATTCCTACTCCTACTAATTACTAGATTATATTTTTTTTTGTAGAATCTTGGTCCCAATAAACACAAACACTCTGAGTCTATGATGTATGCAGCATGGTGGTGTATTCCAAGCCAGTGCAACCAAACAATACTCAGATGTAATCATGTACTTGTGTATTATGACTATCGACGGCAGAACTCAAAAACAAGAAACTATGCAGAACATATTTAACTGTCGTAGTCTCAGGATCAGTAGCTCTTAAGTTGAGTGAAGAGATTCAATAAGGAGCCCTGCTCGTATCTTGGGAACGTGGTGTTTCTTCTGGGAGCTGTGTGCTATTTTCCACTCTGAAATACTTTTGCTTTTTATTGTTGCTGTTCCAGAACTCTATCAGTCGGTGCGAGTTCATCCAGAAGTAGTGCCTACTTATCTTAGAAAATAAAGTGTAAGGAGTTTCATGTTCATTTATGGCTTCACTAGCTCAGCAATTTGACTGTCTTGGGTTTTTTATTATGCTTTTGCATATAATACATTAATTATGACCAAATAACATCACGTTATATTTTGTCTGACAGACAATTTAAAACAATATTTAATATAAGATAGTCCAGGTTAGATTTCTCAGTCATGGATCTTTCTGTGCGCCGTTTGCATGTTACACTTTTGTGGGTTTCCCCTGGGTACTCCGGTTTTCTCCTATTGTTCAAAAACATGTACATTTAGGTGGGTAAGTCTAAATTGCACATAAAATCCAAGCCATTAGGGTGCAGCCTTAGTGCGGGTCCCAAGCCAGGATAAATGGGAGGGTTACGTTTGGAAGGGCAACCAGTGTAAAACCAAGTCAAATGTTCGGGACACAGGGGTGACCAACTGTGGTGACCCCCTAACTGGAGCAGCCGAAGGACAGAAAAAATTTAATATAATATACTGAACTTTAAATTGTCAAAAAATTATGCTGTACAGAAATCTACTAGAATGTGATTCTGCATGACTGTCTATTTAGAGATGAATCGTGTCCACCCATCTTGCTTGAAGAGGATAATTGTATCTCTTGAGGATGCTGATTATGCTTGTAGGGGAGTCTTTCTGGGTGACACTTTTCCCTCTTGTGATGCCTCATTAGCTTTAAACACAAGTACAATAATCTTATTTGGGATGATGTTGCTTAGAAACACCCTGAAGATCCCAATACCTCCGACAAATTAGGATTTTTCTATTAAGGATGATTATGTACATAGTGCCTTAATCCCACTCAATGATCGTTATACTCCTCATCTTGAAGGAGTTTTGGTGTCTTAGTCCATCATGTATGATGTGTACAATCCAATCTTGCATCCCTCACAGTTTAGCTGTCTAAATCTTTGTCTGCATGTCTTACAGTGATTGACTGTTGAGTTGAGTGAGACCAATCGTATAGCCAAGACATGGCATTCAAGCCAGCAAGTGTGAACTGCGTGTGACAGCTCTGTCAGCCTGGCTTAAGTGGACAGGGTGCTTGAGTCGAGCTACCATTCCTAAACTATGATAGAAAGTATAGTCTGGTTATTTAGTCATGGGTGATTGGATTTGGAAAGGTATGCAGGTGCCATGAGATGTACATTGTACCTTTTTATTTATTTTAGTTTTTGTTTTACTATTCTTGCAATGATCATAATTTATTTCACCAGAAATAAATATTGTGTCGCCAGAGCTTTTAGTCCCACTAAAATGACAAGTAGTCTTTTGATTTCTCTCTTGTTAAGAGAAGGTGTTCAGAGAAGTCCTTTATTAGTGTATAGAGTTATTTTTATTCTGGGCATGCGTTGTTTGCTCTGTCCCTGCTAGTCCTTCCAGTCTGCTAGCTGTTACCCTGTATACTTTGTTACCCTCTATAGTCAGCAGGTAACCAGTACGAATCCTTAATTTTGGAAATTGCTTCACATTTTATCTATCCCTCTTTTTTGCCCCACTTTGTTGACCTCCATAAACCTGCACCCCAATCTCCAGTCTGCTCATATCTAAAAGCATACCTTCAGAATTTTCCGCTTTTATAGGACTGCAGAGGCCCAGCCAGGATAATGGCGTAGTGCACTAATAGATCCCTGTTTTCATCTTCGCAAAAGCTATGTTCTAGGCAAAATATGATCATGATTTTTCCAGCTGGCAGTGTAAGCTGTAATTGTATAAGCAGCATCTGAAGTGGATATCAGGGCTGTTGTGTAATGTTTTGGGGCCATTCCTTGGCTTGTGCCTTTTCCAGTGTTCTGCTGCAGCAGTCATCACATCTGTAGGCTTGCAATAGTTGCGTGTTCCATTTATGTGCAATCTGAGGGATTAATGGTATGTTTCTCAATGGATTCTGAAAGTTTTCATTTGCTAACCTCTGCATAACTGTAATGGTACAAAAAACCTCTGTGTGCAAAATTACGACAGGAAAAAACATCTGCTTTTAAAAAAGCGAAAAGTTTGTCAAATAGTACATTACCTAGAAACCTGTATTTTAAATGAAAGAAAAGTGTCTCCAGAATGTGCCAGTGCACCTTTCCAGCTGTCACATCGGGCATGTGAACGTAATGCTGGAAAAAATTTACATGGGATGTCACAGCTTAAAACGTACCAGATTAGGCACACTTTTTTATATTGGTAATTTCTGTGAGTAATACATTTCTATTGAAATGAGTTTATTTACATTAAGAAGTTTATAGATGACTATCATTTATTCATTTTAAAAGTTGATGTCAGGTAGGCGTTTTGTGCATGAAAGTTATTTTGATAAATGAAGCATGTCATATTAAATAAGTTCTTCTGGATAGTGCAGAAATCATATTAAAACTAGTTTTCCCTTGAATTTCCAGTTCGGCCGCTTGTATTTGACATTGTGTGCAAAGGCCTAAGTGGAAAGTATTTGATTTACAAGAATGCTTAAAACAAAACTAAACACTTATACCATGTAAGGCAAAAGTGACACTGAGCTGAAGTACAGGAAGCTGAGAAAGTGCTGCAGAAGTAAAGCAGAGACCTGCTTTTCAACAGCAGACTGCTGCTGGCACCCGTTCACCACTTTTAAAATCAAGAATCTGTTCCAGTGTCACTGCATTGCAGTAGAACAAGAAAAGGTGTCAGAAGGAAAAAGATGGTTGAAACCTCATGGCCTGGGTGGTGGTTATTTACAGGAAATGGGTTATGTTGTCAATTTGAAATGGGCTGTAGCAGTAGTTGTCATTGGTCTGGAGTTGAAGATAGCTGTCTTTCTTTTCTCTCATCCCCTCACTCTGGCCTCTCTGTTACAGCCTTTCACAGTGTGTCTTCTTGGGGTCGGCTTCCTCCTCCCTCTTTTCCTCCCTTTTCCCGTACCAACCCTGATTACGTCTTTCTTGTTGGGCTGACGCCAAATCTTTTGATTGATTCTCACAGCCTGGTTCATAGCGGCTTACAAGTGGTGGGTGATAGTTTTGATAAGTAGGATTTATTTACTCCTTGATTTTTATATTCATTTTGCAACCTGTATGTCTACAAGTATGAATAGGCTTTTGATTAAAGTTTAAAAACAAAAAAATGGGGCTTGAATAAATTCTGATCCAACATTAAATGTGACTTTTGTGATGTACGATACATTTTTCACCTTATTAATAAACATATTTCACCTTTTCTCTCTCTCTCTCTCTGGGAAACACGACTCTACTTTCCATTTATTCTCAAGTGTCAAAGTACTTATCAGTCGATTCTTACAGTTGAATTTGTAAAGGTACCTTTTTATTTGCCTTATAGTTCAGTGTTGTTACGGATGTGTATTGGTAAGGGCCTCACAATATGATTCATAGCACAATACATGGGTTACAATACAACATATGATATAACTTGCAGTACTTGTACACAAAGCCAGAGGCACCCTTATTTAAGATAATGCTTGCATGAGTTAGTTGAGAATGAAGTCGTTTGACACAGACTGAGTGTTTTCATTCAATGTTAACACATGTAAATCAGAAATTTTATAGGATAAAATATCATTACAACATGAAACAGAATATTGCAAAAGTTAGGTTTAACCATATATTTACCTGCGTTTAAATAGTGTTGTGCATTCTATGATTCTTTTCTGCCCACCAAAATGGTAGAGTTAGTTAGTCTTCCTATTCTCTAATTAAAGCATTTCCACTTGCGGAACAGCATCTGACTGCTTGTTCTTTGCATTCTTTGTACATATCAGATTTTTTTTTTAGATTTCTTTAATATATTGCATAAGAGAATTACATTAGTTGTTAAAGCAAAAATTGAACTGTCTGTCTTTGTCTCCAGCTGTAAATCATGGCTGAACACGAACCCACCCCAGAGCAGCTAGCTGCCATTGCTGCTGAGAACGAGGAGAGCGAATCTGTGAACTACAAGCCGCCAGCACAGAAAAGCCTGCAGGAGATCCAAGATCTGGATAAGGATGACGAGAGCCTGCGCAAGTACAAAGAGGCTTTGCTTGGCTCGACTACAGTGACTGCAGGTGTGTGCAATTCAGCCAGTCTGTGTGAGAGGTTTTTCTTTCTGACTGTTTAGCCAGGTTCCCATCCTAATGTGATGTGTATCTTTTTTAAAAAAATCTCTAAATGCTAGAGCGGCTAGTGCTGCTAGTTACCAACAGTATACAAATTGAAGTTTATTTTTCAATGTGATTTCACTTGCACAAACATTTTAAAATAACGAAATCACCTTAATTGCAAGAACTTTATGTGCCACCAAAATATGTGTGACATGGTGTATTTGGGGAAACCAGGCAGCTGCACTGTTTGGTATGTGACCTGATTCAGAAAATCTTTCTTGAAGCGTTGTGTGCATCCAAGCGCCTGACTTTGTAGAGTGCATGAGTTGAGCTCAATGGGCAGAAAGTCAATCACATCACAAGAGGCTGAGCTTTCTGACATTTGATGTCCTATTAAAGACATACATAAGCACTAGATTGTTTACAAAAAAATAACATTTGGTCATTTAATTGATTTGTTCAAGTCTAGCATTAATTCTTTCATCAAGTCACTTCAGTATAGACATGATGGCACAAACTAAGACCTCCCTTTTTTTTTTTTTAGTTGAACCTGGTGTTCCCAATGTCCAAGTGACACGGCTAACTTTAATGTGTGACACAGCGCCTGCTCCTCTGACCCTTGACCTGCAAGGTGAGTGACACCAAGCAGACACTATTTTTAAGTTAACTTTAAGTATGTCCTAGAAATGTGTACGTCTGTCTAGGTATGTGTCCATCTAAATTTAAGATGACAACAGATAATTGTTATTAATTATTCTATGGTACTTTATGCATAATGCATATCAGGTTTTTTCAGCAAGTAACCCATGTATCCTGGAAAATTAATGACCAGTCCAAGAAACATAAATATAAATGGTCCTCGAAAACAATTTCAGAAATGTTTTGGTTAACAAATCAATTTACAGATGGTCAAATATAACTAACATTAGTAGCAGAAAGCGCTTTCTTCAGGGACTCAGTTTTTGACGTATGAATAGCCTTACTGGGATGTTCTGCTAATATTTTATAATTGCAGATGCTAGGAATTAAAACCTTTTTAGGTATGTGCTTACAAGAATGTTGCTGAACACATTGAAGTACGTAAGAAGTTAAATGGATCGTAACTGACCCATGATCAGCAAATGTTTTCCAAGGCATTTGTTTTCTTTGGTCTGTTTTGGACAGCAGATTGTTGAGGGTTTTCTTTTTTTAATGCATCGGTTTATTTTATTCTTTTAGTACTAAATGTGTTCTGTGTCTGTTATTCTCATTGGTATTATATTTGAAATGTCCTGAAAATGTCATAGAAGGTGTCCTAGAAAATAGTAAAGTAAAGTGTCCTGGTTTTCTGGGACATCATGGAAACTGAATAAACTGATGCACTTGTTCTACTATATGAAACACACTGCAATCAGATGAATACTTTCCTTAATTATGTAACGTATGTATAAAATGTGTTCAAATGACTATTACTAATTACTGCAAGCAAATGTGTTCAACAACCTGTAAATTAATAGATGCTGTTTTTAGTAGTATGATCACTAACAGTAGCTTTATTCATTTCATTTTAGTAATTCCAAGCTAATTTAGCTGAAATTAAAATGTTTTGAAAAGAATGTATCAATTTTTAAATATTTATCCTAAAATCTGGTGTTTTTGTTTTAATTCTTATTTTCTGTGAAGAAAAAGAAGATGCACCTCATGGTTACTTTATGGTGCTTTAAAGCTTACCAGAATTTCATATGATCTTTCCATATATTAATCAGCTCTTTAAGCAGTATGTGAATAACTGGTGTTAAATTTTATTAGTAAATGTGAAAAACAAATCCTTTTAAAAAGGTATAAATAATAGTAATATAATTGAAATTTTTATAAGCTTAAAATTTCTTTTGTTAGTAAAATTGTATTAAAATTCTATGCATGTTAGCCAAAAACATTAATACATTGAGTCAATCAAATAATTGCAGACAAAGTAAAATTGGTTAATTTCATTTAATGGTCACTTAATCAAGCAAACAGCATAATTTGAAAACAAAGTAATATATGAGTAAATCTCAGCTGTGATATGTAATTCAGCCTTCAACCCTGGACAACCACAACAAGAGGCATAGAGATAATGCAGGGCTTCTGACTAAAAACTACAGACGTGTGGATTGCACAAAGCCGCCTGCTGGGTACAACCATGTAGTGCAGCTTATTATATTTTCCTTTTGGAGAAAAGAATCATGGTGTTCTCAAATGATGTAATTTGTAGTTTTAAATTTTTTTTATTTATTTATTTTTTATTTCTCATTTGGCAGCGCAGTATTTCATTGTTATAAACAGGAGTCTGATACATTAGGAACATCCTTATATTATTTGAGGAATTTGTCCTTACTGATGTTGTTTGGGCTTGTGTTCACTCAGGGGATCTGGAGAGCTTCAAAAAGCAGTCGTTTGTACTTAAAGAAGGAGTGGAGTACAGGATAAAGATCAGTTTCAAGGTAAAGCCAGTCATTGCGTTCTTTCTCTTCCCCCCCCCCTTTTTAATAGCAGTTCAAAGTCTGATTTTTGATCCCTTGTCATATATTTTGAGTCTACAATGCCGTAGCTGGTGGTTTTCTGTGTTCAAAACAAAAGTGTTTTAATTATTCACACAAGTGAATAATGTCCATGGAAGAAAGGTGAATATTTATCGGGCAGTGCAGATGGTGACTTAAGATGTCTTCCGTGCAAGTGTAGAATTTTCATCCCCAATGGAAAATCGCAGTGACAGTGTCTAGCAAGCCTAAAATGTGGACGCCTGAATGGTTAGACCTAAAGTTGGTTTTGGAGTTTAAAATAGAAATAAAATATACACCTAATATTTTCAAATTGTAACAGAACTGTTTACACAAAATTGTGTACACATTGTATAAATTAGAACATTCTGCTGTAGGTGGGAAGTGGTAGCCTAGTTGTTAAGGTGTTGGACTAATACCAGAACCCTGGTTTGATTCCCACCTCCACCAAGCAACCACTGTGGGCCCTTGAGCAAAGCCCTTAACCCACAAAAAAAAATCTAAGTCGCTCTGGATAAGAGCGTCTGCCTAACTGTAAACTGTAGGTGATTTCAGAGCTGATGGTGCATGACATTTATGTTAGATTAAAAAAACCTAATTGAACACTCTACAGTACCACTTTTACACTATTATAGTTGTTGTTTTAGAATAGCTAGGCACCCTCGTGTGGGGTTTTTTTTTGTTGTTTTGTTTTTTAAATCTCCCATCTACATGTAAATCTACAAATGGTGGTGATTATGATTTCCTAATCCTAATTCCTAAAGTGGCTTGGAACCAATTTTCAGCATATCATCTGCCTTATTTTGTTAAAAAGTAAATTAAATGAATTACCTTTTTTTCTGAAATATGTTTACATATGCTTTGAACAGTAGGTTGCCATCTTCACATTACTACAACCTATATATTTTTTTTTTTACTGTAGCCCTTTGTCTTGTTACATTTACTGTAACTTCTACCACACAGCTATTCTTTAAAAAAAAAAAAAAACAGACCTGAACATTGGCACGTCCAGGGCTCGGCAAAACCAACAAATATATGAAGCTAACCAAAAATGTATTTAACTCTTTCCAGGTAAACAAGGAGATCGTCTCAGGACTAAAGTATGTACAACAGACTTTTAGGAAAGGGGTGAAGCGTAAGTATGTGACTTGAGACTAATACCCAACAGGTATTAGAGTTTTTAAAGTAGCCGTGCTCCTGTATATTTTGTAGGAGTATATTTACTTCTCCGTCGACCAATAACAAGTCGCACTTCATTTTTAAATATTTACTTATTTAACTCTCTTGTGTATATATTAACTAATTTTACTTTCCTATACAATGAGCAATACACTGTGGCAACCCCTAACGGGAGCAGCCGGAAGACGATTTACATTCCTATGCAATACATACTGTGTTAAACCTATTTAAAGATGATAGTTTATATAAACAGACATTTTTTTTCATGGAACAAAAATAATTACTTGCATAAAGCTGGTTAAATTTCCTTCATGATTAATGGAATGTAACGTTGGATGTTCTGTTTGTGTGAACCTAACAATTCATCCATTCATCCTCTTACCCGCTTATTCCTGTATTCAGTGTCACGGAGGGTCGCCCAGCAAACATTGGGCAATAGGCAGGAGGTACACCCTACACTGGTTGCAAGTGCATTTCAGGGCAACACATAGATAAACAACCATTCACACACACATTCACCAATAAACCTAATTTGCATGTTTTTGGACTGTGGGAGGAAACCAGAGTACCCGGAGGAAACATGCCAAGAGAACATGCAAACTCCGCACAGAAAGATCCCCGGCCTGGGATTCGAACCCAGGACCTTCTTGTTGTGAGGCAGCTGTACTATCCACTACGCCACCGCGCCTCCCCAAACCTAACAATTGATTGACTATAATAATATAATGGTTATTTTAGCTTAAAAGCCAACCTTGATCATCAAACACATATGATTAGTAAAACCGACATTTCTTCTTATTTTTTTATCTTCAGGTTTGGTTGATTGCTAAGCGTTATTTATAACGATAGCCCGATAGCTTTGCCTCAATGGTTTTATATTGGTTTGTTTAGCTTTGGCTTTTTCTATTTTAATCAGATTTTTTTAAATCTGACAATCCTATTACATTTTTAGCTACTGAAGGTTAAAAAAATTACTGCAACAGCAATTTAGGGGGTTTTTAAGTACATTTTTCTTTCAATATTTTTCTCTGTACATAGTTGACAAGTCTGACTACATGGTAGGCAGTTATGGGCCTCGACCAGCTGAGTACGAGTTCCTCACCCCTCTGGAAGAGGCGCCAAAGGGCATGCTGGCCCGTGGCACCTACAACATCAAGTCCAAGTTTACTGATGACGACAAGCATGACCACCTGTCCTGGGAGTGGAACCTCAACATTAAGAAGGACTGGAAAGACTAAGTCACTCCTGAACCTCTGCTGCTTTTCCTCATCATCGTTTTCCATTCTGTCTTTCCTCTTTTTCCTCCCCGTTTCCTTTAGAAGTATCTTAATTATGGAATCACTGGTTAATCAACAAAGTTTTCACCCCGTCCATATTCCACTCATCATTCACTTCAGGCCTTCACTCCCTTCCAGTGAAACGAGTATTGAGGATTTTCATGATAAAATATGTGAAAACAAACAAAAATGTGCACAATCCAGATTTTGTGTTTTTTTTTTGTTTTGTTTGTATATAAAAGTTACAAAAAAATGTAAGAAAAATAATCAAAAACAAACGCTTTGGACATGGCTGCTGTTGGTAATTTTCACATTCCCCATGTATCTGTGTCCTTTTTCCCCTACCCATGTGTCTGATCTGTGTGCAGATTTCCTTACATCCCTGTTCTCTTCATTTATTCCTTTTTTTAACTGACCATAATTTGCCTTGATTAAAGTAATTGGAAAATAGTGCCGATCAATGTTTTGCCACTGGCAACACTTGTGAATTTCCTCAGAAGTGGGAAAGTGATACATGTAACTTTAGGATAATCTGTGTGCTGTGGTTAGTATGGCTGGTCAGCGCTGCCATTAAAAATCCATTTTTAGGAGTGAAATGTTTGCATGTGACTAAAATGTATATGTCGCTTTTGCAAATGTGACCTCCAATCCATTGGAGGAGATCCAACAATTAACCTTTCAGATAGTGGCCTGTGCGTCATTTTATTTTTTAACAGGTGGCCTTAAATTCTTCCTGTAGCGCGCTGAGAAATTTAAGTGCAACAGTTAATTATCAACGTGAGAAAAAGTGCTCACTATGTAAAACGTGCCCTTTGCTTTTCCGAGTGCTGAAAAGATCTTAAAGCAGAAAGGGCGGGTTTTCACTCGCAGACTTCAGCTATTCGAAATGCTTCAGCTGGAAATGGCAACATTACCGGCTTGTGCCTCTGCTATTTACCATCACAGGCTGCTTTATATGCCAAACTCTAACTGGTGTGCGACGGTTGGACAATATTGGTCTTTGCTGGGATTTTTCCCAATTGCATTCCAATTTTTCCATTGCATTCCAGGCATTTTTCTCTCCATTGTAACCTTTTTCCGAAAGGTGTTTAATCTCAATAGCGAATGCATCCGGAATCCTAGACGTCTCAGACAACTTTGCCTCTAATGTTGCGTGGAGATTTTTAGCACTTGCTTTTTTGCCATTTGTTTTGTCTTTATCTGCTTCTGTCATTCTATCACTGTTGAAGGAGATTGCTGTTCATCTGTGTCGACATTAAAAGTGTTCCAAATGGAAATTGTTTGTTTTTATTTTGTTTAGTCAACTAATGAACAGAGGAAAAAAGTGCAAACCAACTTCTAAGCAAAGTGTCTTTAATATTGGAAGGGGGTGATTACAGAATAGAAGTTTCACATACAGTTATGAAATAGGAATAAGCATTGGCATACGGTACTTTTTTTTTTTTTTTAAATACTATATAGGTTCCCTGCCTAGTGTGTTTAGGTTTCAAGAAAAACAAGTTAGATGCCTAAATCAGCCAAGCAACCAAAGGAAAGATCCATCAGACATGACCTGCTCTGGCAGGGCGCATCCACCAACGTGGCACCGAATATTCTAGTCTAGCTCAGCATTAGCATAAAGCTTTTTCAGATTCCATGTTAATGGATCTGGCAGATCTGACAATTAAGACTAGTCTTAATTAAGGTACAACCGCAGCTTCCTTGCATTCCACTGAACTGAAAAGCCTAAAGCTATTTCCCACTTTTCCTCCCTTTAGAGGAGTTGATGTCGGTCTTGGTCTTCTGTAGGCGTGAGAAGATTTCTTTAAACAGAGCTTTGTACTCTGGTGTGTTCTGACCCAGCCTCTTGTCCACAGCCTCCACCTGCCGGCTGATTCCCTCCATGGCTTCAGGGGTTGAGGGTGTTTGTGTCGGTGTGCCAGGCTGTGTTGCAGCCTCTACTGCACGGCACTCCTTCATTGATGGATCTCTGGAGACAGGCCTTGAAGTTTGTACCTCAGCATGGCGCAAACTCTCTTCATGACGTCGGCACTTGCCCAGCAGCTCCTCGTACCTCTCAAGCAAAGCGTGGTATTGCTCATCCACTTCACGCAAAATGGACATACCACGTTTGCGCACACCATTTGCATGAAGGGCATAGCTACCTTTGCGTCGTCCAGAGGCATCTACCGCAGAGATGACGTCCAATGCGGTATCGCTACAACTCTTGCGTACTGGGGGTTCACCGGAGTTCTCTTGGTTTGTACCTGTAACATCCTCGACCATATCAGTTTCCGGGCCACTGCTAAGCAAAGTCTGCTCCAGTCCGTCCTCTGCAACCAGTAAGCAGGCACGTGACTTGCGCAGCTGCTGTAGCTCCTGAAGCTCTGCTTCCAGTTCATGGACACGCTGTTGGCAGCCCTCAGCACCCACAAGCCGTTGTTCCATGCGCTCAAACTCCTGTAGCACAGCAGTGCACTCGCGCTCCGCGTTCTCACGACGGCCTCGCTCGGCTGATACTGCAGCACGGAGAGTGGCAACCAGTGCACGCAGGTGCTCGTTTTCATCATCTGCTGGTCTGCGCTCTTGCAGATCCCCACTACCTGGCGCAAACAACCTGAATCCATCCTCATACCTGCAAAGGGAACAAGGGGAAAAAAAAAACCTTGTATATAAGGCATTGAAGTTATTTCCTTCTTTCTTTTCTCAAGTGCAGAAACTTTAATAGTTTTAGTTCCCACATTTGAAAGCCAAACCTAACAGCTCAAAAGTTTTCTAAGCTACAACTTAAAACTAGTGATATTATTTTTGGTAAATTGTTCTACAAGAGTGGTTCTTGGTATACCAGATCTTTATATACAATGAGTGTTCTTCACTCTTAAGACTTAACAGCTTGTCCAACTTAAAATTTATTATGGACTTTTGTACCTTACTTAAACTGCAATTCAGTACAAGATGATACATTCATTCATTGATGCAGACAGTCTAAAAATGGTAGAACACGAGTTCATTTAGTTTTTTCACTAGAGTTCCTCTGCACTACTGGCTGGCAGGCAAAATTGATCAATTTGATATCTAATCTAACATGAGATGATAGAATACCTAGGTGCTGTGCAGAGTTCCTTAAGGCAAGGGAAGGAGTGCACAGTTTTCCGTCTCTCTTTCTTCTCCCTGCGAACCCTGAGCTCTTCAAGTGTGCGCAGTTCCTCCACTCGGGCAGTCAAAGTATCCACCTGGCCCTGCAACATCTCCATAGTGCCAGTCAACCTGTATGGCCAGACAGGTTTATTTATATGACCCCTTTGTCCAAGTGTATACAATTTGGTTGGACAAAGCATTTTTCATTCACCAGACTTAAATCAATGATCTCCATTTACCACCTCCCGACTGCTGAATGTTTAAGTGGTAGAAAAATAGTACACATTCTTAAACACCTTTGAGCATTTCACTACATATTTACACAACCTCTACGTCTTATCTTCAGGCAAACTGCATAAAAGATAAGATCTATGAAGATTCCTAATCTACAGATGACTCAGACCAACAGTAGTTCAACCTACATATATTTTTTTCGAGTTATGATATCTTTGGATTTGCACAGTGGCATGTTGAGAAATGTTTAAAATGTTGTGAGCATAAGAAAATATGTCAATAGCATCATAATAATGAAAAACTTTTAATCAACTTCAGAACCCATCATAGAGGGTATAACCATCAGCTTCCTGATCTTTAACATCTATGGTTTTCTAGAACACATTTTTGGAAAAGTGCCACTACCACAGATCTATTTTCCTAATATAAGCAATCAACTATTCATTGATTTCAACACCAGGGGTTTATCTCAGACACATAAGTTTCAAGTATCAAATAAGGCTAATTGATTAGGATTGGCCTTAAACTCTGAACAACACCAGCCTTCCAAGACCGAGATTGCCCACCCCTGATTATATTCAGGTTACAAATCTTAACATGTTGATAGTAAATAGATGCCTCAAATTTAATCTTGGTATCAATTGGTAACTTGATTTAATGGGTTGAACTGTTGCTTGTAATTTAAGTTTAATTTCAAGGAACGGGCAACACAGTGGTTAGCATGATCCCTCACAACAAGAGGGTCCTGGGTTCCTAGCGATGGTTAAGGTTAGGATATCTGTATGAAATTGAATATGGTGATGAAAAATGGTTTGTACATGTGCAGTATATTGGTAGATGAATGCTGAGGATGGAGGTGCCGGGCAGGAGGAAAAGAGGGAGGTCAAGGAACCAAGGAGAAGGTTTATAGATGTGGTGAGTGAGGCAGATGTAGATGACAGGGTAGTGTGGAGAAGAGTGATCCGCTGTGGCGACCGCTAACGGGCGCAGCCGAAAGGAGAAGAAGATGGTGATGAATGAGCAAGCTGAAAGCAGTGCTTTTCACATATGGCCCTCACCTGTCTATTTTCTGATGTGATGCCTTGCTTTCCATCACCAGCTTCTCATTAGTGATCTCAAGCTCTCGGGCAGTCACATCAAGCTGCTCGTAAACTTTCGCATGTTGCTCATTCATCTCCCGCAGCATGTCCACCTGTTTAGACAAATACTGACAAAAAAAGATACACAAGGTAAAACACTCTGCCCTCTATTACTACAAGACGAGAACAACACCACTTTATTTTACTCACTTAAAGTGGCCTCACAGATTCTTCAACAATAAGAATATCTTTATATCTCTTACCTTTCTATCTATCTTTCGCTCTTTATAAAGAGTGTGAGCGCTTAATAGCTATTTTAAATAGCCATGACCGGAACTTACAAAATTTAATATGATCTGGACTATGAATTCTTATAAATAATGCAAATTCAGATAATCTGCTTTACCTAAAATATTACCAATTTCGAGGACTATAAATCATATTGAATATAGAATCCAGCAAGAACATGCATAAAGTATGAACTTAATACACCCACCGAACCAGTTTGTCCAAGATAAAAAAAAAAACAGCTTTGGCATGGTGGATTAACTCTTTTACTTGTTCTTTTAGTTCCGCAAACAAGTTCTTTTCTGCAAGTGCTCAATGTTAGGTTTAGTTCATAAGGGTGGGTATTTATATACCAGAGGTTCCACTGTGTATATCCATGCTAAAGTTTGCAGTTCTTTGCAGATGCCATTGCTGGACACTACAAGTACTCTATCAACATGTATATACGGTATAATGTAAATGCCTTTATTCTATATTCTTGTCTACCCTAATGGGCTAATCTGCTACTTTTATGTAGAGATTCTATTGAGAGAAATTGCCGCTCTGATATTTATCACTGCTATGGCATAGCTCATTGGTTAAATGTGGAAGATTGGACAGATCTGCAATGCTGCAGGATGAGTGATAGTAGGAATAGAATACCCATAGGCAGAAGCTGATTGGACTGTAAAATACTGCATGAGCAGAAAAAACAGCTGACCTAAGATCGGCCCTGAAACAATACAATGTTGTTTTCTTTATCATTGTCTTTGGGTAGTTTGAGACGGATAACATGATTAAAACAGCAGGCTCCACCCATAATCCCAAACCACACACAATCCTAAATTACTTATTCTTTGGTAAAGCTTGCACTCATACCCACACCTAACAATTGGAAGATTTCACATGACTTCACATCCTTAGGGGAATTTCCTTGGCGGGCCAAACAATAGTGTCTTCCGCTGCACGAGAGGTCAACAACTTTAGTTAAAAATGCCGGAAAGTTGATAGAATATACTGACAAACAAGGATATAAGCCTGGGCCAGGAATCGTATCCCAGAAAGAAGGAATTTGTGGATTTCAGGAATCAATGTAGCTATAGCCCAGCGATGGACTGGTGACCCGTCCAGCGTACAACCCCGCCTCTCGCCCTATGTGAGCTGGGATAGGCACCAGCAGATCCCAGTGACCCCGAATTAGGGAACAAGTGGGTAAGAAGATGATAGAATGAATGAATGTCACTATTGGATTAGATGGATCAGTGTAACAAGATAATACACTGCCTGGCGAAAAATAAAAAAAATAATCACACTAATATTTTCTAGTCCACCTTTAGCTTTGATTTTGCTGTAGCATTGTTTTGATAAGCTTCTGCAATGTCAAAAGATTTTTTTGTTCCATCCAATGTTGCATTAAAAGATCTTGCATTGATTACGGTAGAGTCAGTAGAGACTGCTGCACAAAGCCTTTTCCATTACATCTCAAAGATTCTCTATGGAGTTAAATATTTGGACTCCATGTGTAAAAATGATGCTTCATGCCCAATGAATCCTGGCATTGTCATCTTGGATTATGGTTGTGTCATCAGGGATGAAAAAAATCCATTGATGGAATAACTTGGTTATTCAGTATATTCAGGTGGTCAGCTGACCTCATTCTTTGAGCACATACTTTTGCTAAACCTAAACCTGACTAACTGCAGCAACCCCAGATAGTATGTTTAGTCCAGGTGATGACTTTTTTTGGCCAGGCAGTGTATAGTGTATATTGTTTGTATTCAGACACAAACTGATAACCTGTTTGTTTTTCAATAATATAAACCTGTGATATCTTGGTGTAACACTGTAAGGTGAGGGATTTACTGTAGAGCAGTGAAGATCCGACAGGATGTTGCATATGGATGTATACAGTGTTTATCTTTTCTGTTGTTGATAGGCGAACCAAATATTTATGCCATATTGGCTAACTGTTTTGCCCACCACATGATCACATGACTGAAAACTATTAATTGTTACCGTTACGATTAATGTCTGCAATCAACATGCAGATGTGGGAGGTGTACCTCAATCTCCTGCACCTGCTCCTCATTGGTGATGTACATCTGCTGCAGTGAGTCCTCCAACTCCTTATTGCGTTCCAGAAGGGTCTTCCCTAGCTCTGCTGCCAAATGCAGATCTAAGAGAGAGCAAACAAAGACGAACGACATGAGGTAACTAAACAATAAGTAAACGCTGCTCCTGCTACTGTAGATCAGAAAAAACATGGAATTGAATATCTCCTAACCAGATATTCGGGTTTATCCGGGTAGGTTTTGTATTTGTTCAAATGTACTGCAAGTCAAGAAGAAAATGCAGAAGAAAAGGTTGGCCAGATACATAAAATTAGACATTTGATAGTAGGGCTGATTAGTCGATATTAAAATAATCTGCACTTGTGCAAAACAAATATGGTTGTTGAAAAGACGTTGTCAACCTAATATAAGGAAGGCAATATAACAATAGCATGGCGTATCTAGTGTGGCACAAAACTCATGTAACTCATTGCTAAATAAAAGAGGAAAGCACGTTAGGTGAATTAACGTAGAATGTGAAGAGAAGTTTGTCAAAAGTATAAAAAATGTCCTTTACAAAATGTGCTCCAATATTATGTCATTGGTTTATTTTTTCCATTTGGAATAAAGGCTACTAGCATTATGAGAAAAGATGTTTTTGCTGAACAAAAAAGATGCCCAATTTTATTATTATACTAAGACATTGAGGAATGACTGAATCAGTAGAATTCTGTAAACATTGCACAAAATACAGTCTAAAAAGTATTTTATCATATTTTGACCTAAATCAATACTATTGTATCTATACCATTATCTGTTTTTTTTTTGGTTTGTTTTTTTTAAATCCCTTTTAAAGAGCAGCGCTAGTTTTCTAGCTTTATCTTATGCATAGCAGTACCAGGGGATTGCAGTGAATAAGATAAATTCATTTTAATAGAAAAGACTTAACAGGGTCAGAAACATTGACCTCCATTGCATACAGATAAATGCTGCAATGACTCAACGTCACTGGTGGCAGCAACATCTGCAAACATTAAGCCAAACAGTAATGTGTACATAGAAAAATCACACTGGAAAACTAAAATGCAACATAGCAGCTATTTGTGATTTGTTCTGAGGTCTCCAAGTTGGAGACTAAGTCGGATAGATGTCACCGGAGAGACCATTTATTGCACACAGAAGGAAAGAAAAAAAAAATCCCTCCCCCTTCCACTCTTTTTCATGTGTCAACCAAGACACGGCTCTTTAGTTCTGTCATTCTTGAAATTCTTCACAATGGCAAACTGCAGAGTTTTGGAAAGGGACGGCGATTATTACAGTTCTGAACACGATAAGACCATATTTCTACATCCGATTACCTATAAAAACACAGTTTACGCTTAAAATAGTTAATATTGAGTCAAGGAAATCCTAAATGATTGTTTCACTCTCCAACTACTGGAGTATCTGCCAGTACCAGAGCTAGAGCATTCCCCCTCACTATCCAGATAATCCCATGCTTAATATCAGTTAATCAAATATAGTGTTGCCGACGAGGAAGAGGAAGAAGATGGAGGATACATCAAAATGTACTTTCTATCTCTGGTTCCTGTTCTGTACAAAACTCAGAAAAGGTGTGTGTGTGTGTGTGTGTGTGTGCATGGTGGTGATGGGGTTATATATTCTATCTGGTGTGTTAGTCATTGTACATGTACAATATTGAGCTCCAGTAAGCAATAAGTAACTATACATATACTTTTGATAAAATTAAGAAAATCTTAAATATGTCCTCAATTACTAAAATACTCAATTCAATAGTATTAGTATTGATAAAGAATTGCAACCTGTATTTAGACTTTAAATACAATTAGACTGTATTTCAGTGTGCACAGCAAAAATTATACATTTATTACCAAAAACAATCTAAGTTTTAACTAGAGAATAACTGCAATTATGATGCGTCACACCTCCATCTGACATGTCACAAGGTCTTATGGGTGAGTTTTGCTCTTTGCTAAATGTAGATCAATATGAAAATTAATTTAAAATTTTTTTTAAAATCCCATGTTTGCCATATTATGTTCAATCTGTAAATGCTATAGCATCTTTCTGATCTAAGGTCAATAAATCAATATTGAGATCAAGATCTAATGAAAGAAATTTGCACTGATGATAAATCTGTCTCTTTGACGAAACCTCGTCAATTTAAAGGTCCGTTTTGTTGTTCTTTTAATTATTGTAACCTTTAAAAAAGGTTAAAGCATGGTTCTTCCTGACCCCAGGTTACATAAGCACAACCAATATTGTGTAACTAAATAACAGAAATAAACTGTCTTTTTTTCATATGTGACAGAAAAACCATGTTTAAAAGTATAAAATAAAAGCTATTAGGTTCTGTTTAATTGTTTAAGAATTGCTGTCATTCTTGGCTGCAACTTGAGCCCCTTTATAACCCACTCGGAGCAGAGATCTTCCTATGTAAATCAGAGTTCCACGTCTCCACTCAGCCACAAATTGTGAGAATTCCCTCCCTGCACATTCCTTATCACTTCCCACAGATCAGATTCAAGCTGTAGTTTCTTCATATCACAGGAACACAATCTTCTCCTGTCGGCTGCTCCCGTTAGGGGTCGCCAAAGCGGATCACTCTTCTCCACACTACCCTGTCCGCTACATCTGCCTCTTTCACCCCAACTATCTGCATATCTTCCCTCACCCCATCCACAAACCTCCTCTTTGGTCTTCCTCTTTTCCTCCTACCTGGGACCTCCATCCTCAGCATTCTTCTACCAATATACTGCAATATACCTCCTCTGCACATGTCCAAACCATCTCAACCTAGGACTCCCTCTCCTTGTCTCCAAAACATCTTACATGCGCCGTCCCTCTAATAAACCCATTACTAATTCTGTATCACAGGAACACAATGCTAGATTAAAAGTTAAACCATCCAGGTCATTTTTTTTTCTTTTAAAGAAAAACAAGAGCGAATGAACATGTTTTTACTTTGTAATAAAGCTATATAAATTGTTTAGAAAATAATATCTATAATCTATAGATGCTTCTGCTTACAGTATGTTCAATCTCCAAATCCTAGTTTGTGAATGAATTTCCTGTGCAGTGGCGTAGTAGTTAGCATGGTCGCCTCACAACAAAAAGGTCCCGGGTTCGATGAATGAATGAATGAATCAATGAAATGTCCTTAACTGACTGACTTTTCTGTTATTAAAATATGTGCAGTGTAAGATACATGGAGACTAAAAGGAACAAAAATGTTTCAGTCATGAAGACTTTACAGAGTAGAACCACTGTTAAATTCTAAAGCACTGACGCTGGAGACTCCTTTTACAGTGTGAATAATCAGAATGGAGAATTCAGACATGGGGATTAAACAATAAGGTAGTGTTAAAAGTCTGTAAATAAGATCTGATGTGAACTCAATTAATTTACAGGGGAAAAAAACCTTTGGATTTAGCTTAGAATTAAACCCAGTATTATGACATGAACGGTGGAGAGAACTGATTTTGGAAAAGTACAAGCCCTCAAATTTTACAGAAGATAATTATTGTATCAGTGACCCTGAATTAGGGAATAAGCGGGTAAGAAGTTGAATGAATGAATGAATGAATGAATGATTATATCATGATCTGCTCTGATCTTCCACAGCTCCCATTCTTATTGGATGACGACATCATCAGCAGAGCAGGCCATACAGGCCATTAGACAGAGCCTTTGCAGACATCTAATCTAATCTAATGTAGACTACCTCACTAAACTCAATGCTCTAATCTCTGCAGCTGTTGTTGTCAGGCAGATGTTAGCGCTTGAATCACTTACCTTGCTCTAGATCTCTCTGGTCGTACCATGGCTCTTCCTCCTCGGTCACAAACTCCTCCATCCTGCTTGCTCGGAGCATCAGGCACTTTCTTTAAGAAGAGAACGATGTCCAGCAGCTTCTTGTGAGCTGATCAGGTTGAAGCTGGAGGATGGAGGAACATATATGCATGCAAGGAGGAGAAAGCGAGTCAGATCAGTCTGATTACAGAATCGGATCAGCTGTGCGCGAATGACGAAAGCGGATTGTCCGCACTGACAGCTAGAACACAGACATCACTGCGCTGCTCCTCGGTAAATTGAACGCATTACTGTTGTCTGTGCAAACGAGTCGATTTGTTGCTGATGGCAACCAGTTTTATTCAACCTCAATCCCTCCCACTCCCGTGCTAATCGCCGACATCACCGCCCCGTCCTCTTTTTCCCGGCGACCCGTTCGGCTCGTACAGATGGTGGTGAGGTGGCTGGCTCTGGGTCCCCACTTCTACTGCTGCACGTGTTGCCAGATATACGTTTCTCATGCAGGCCAGATTTATATAGATTATCACCGGAAACGTTCTGATAAGGAAACACAATCTGGCAACCCTGCCTGCTGCGGCTGACCTCCTCTTCCTCCTCCTTCTACTCCTCCTTCTTCTCCTCCTCCTTCTTCTTCTGTCCTTTAGATAGAGGGAATAAGACGTGACGAAGCTTCACTTATTCACACGGTAGAACAATAGCTAGGAAATGATAATGAGATATGAAATGTTTAGAGAATGTTCTGGAAAATGGGAATTTCTTTATCTGTTTTTATAGCAAGAAATTTATTCATTTATCTGAAATAATCAGTATCAACTATTTCGTCCATGCAATGCAGAAGCATATAAAAATATACATAAGTTCATCCATTCATTCATCTTCTTACCCGCTTATTCCCTAATTTTGGGTCACAGAGTTTTGCTGGAGCCTATCCCAGCGCACATATGGCAAGAGGCAGGGGTATATCCTGGACAAGTCGCCAGTCCATAAAAGGGCCATATATAGACGAACAATCACTCACAGACACACATTCACTCCTCTGGGCAATTTAGAATCACCAATCAACTGTAGAAGGAAACCAGAGTACCCGGAGAAAACCCATGCAAAGCGCGGGGAGAGCATGCAAACTCTGCACAGAAAGATTCTATACCCGGGAATCAAACCTTTGAGTTTCTTGTTGTGAGGCGTCCATGCTAACCACGGACGGCGCAATGGCGTAGTGGTTAGCACTGTCTCAGGTTTGATTCCCAGGCCAGGTATTTTTCTGTGCCGAGTTTGCTCCCTGCACTTGCCTGGGTTTCCTCTGGGTACTCCGGTTTCCTCCCACAGTCCAAAAACATGTACATTAGGTTGATTAGTGATTTTAAATCGCCCATAGGTGTGTGTGTGTGTGTGTGTGTGTGTGTGTGTGTGTGTGTGTGTGTGTGTGTGTGTGTGTGTGTGTGTG
>JAOTRA010000018.1:4872469-4885351 GCA_026260255.1 Pseudolaguvia tuberculata
ACCCTCCCCATTTATCCGGGCTTGGGACCGGCACTAAGAATGCACTGGCTTGTGCAACCCTAATGGCTGGGTTACTCTCCCTTCTTTTGCTGTAATCCCTTTATTTTGCCCCATTGCCCCTTCACTTGCCCATTGTCCATCTCCCCTCATCCCTTAGTTTTTCCTCATTGCCCCTTCAGTTGCCGATCACCTTTCTCATTGCCCCTTCATTTTCCACCATTGAATTTTCAATATCCCACTATCGACAATTAATTTGCCCCCATTAATCCTTCATTTTTCCCATCCATCCTTAATTTTCACCTGTTCATCTCCTCACCTTTACAGTATAACCCTTTTCTGAATGCCATAGATTAGTTTAAGACAAAAAAAATGTATGGAGCTCATGTAGCAAGACGGGTCAGTGACTCTAACACACTGTAACGTTGAACAGAAGTGTGTGACTACTGTGCTGATGTTGTCCAGACTCGACTTTCTGTCCGGAAGTGGTCGGGTTATTACAGTGTTATTCTACCTTTTTCCGCTACATAGGTGCAGTCCAAAATTAGCAATCCTTTTTGGGAAGCCTGCCTCACCTGAGTTTTGTTGACATGGCCAAGTTTCTGTAATGCTTTTGAATATTTTTCTGGTTTGCGGTTAAATTCTGCCCTTGGTCAGGACCGACGAACTGTGCATTGTTCCACCCCCACAGATGATGTACCATCAGGAGATCTCAAAATTCTTTGGAATGTAAAAGGCAGGGAAAATAAAGCCCGTGTGAAGTGCACAGCAGTGCGCCTGAATACGACTTTACAGCATTAAGGCTATCACTATGGCTATCATTAGTGTTGCTAATATTTTTCCCCCTAAACTTCAGATGTTTAAGATGTATTTGTTCCGCAAGGGTTCTTCAATCTGCATGATTCACGTTACTAAGATTGGTGGCTTATGTTGGTGCATGTGTATGCTGGTTAGACTCTTACATATTTTACTGTTATTCATTATTATTGTGCAGATTTCTTTATCTACTTTTTACACACATAATAGTTTAGACCCCAACAATCTAAGGAAACCTTATGAAAATGTTCTCTATTTAACTAGTAGATAAGTTTCGATTTACTTTATAAAGTTACTTCGTGCTTTTTTTTTTAAATTCTGGGACAAACCCATAATTCCTATTCCTAAACAATGGGTTAATGTTCTTATTTAAGGTCGGAACAACTATGGTTGCAACCAATTAAAAATAATGCTTTACTCTTGCACCTTTGCATCATTGTGGAAAAAAAATGGTGAAAATGTTTTCTAATCAAGCATCAATGCTTTCCAGCCCCCACCCATTATCCTATATGTAAGCAATGCTGTGATTGTTAAAAGAATGAAGTGTTTATTCTGTACCAGTTTATAATACTATTGTTAACAAATCTTTACTATTATTATTGTAAAGCAATGGTTCTCAACCTTTTGGAATGAAAGCCCCCCCCCCCCCCCCCCCACGCAAATAAATCTGTTTAAAAAGAGCCACTAGCTTTCCTCATAGCTTTTCTCATACCAGTTGGTTTATAGTGAGAAACCCCAAAAAATCTCCCCTAAGCAAGCTTCTCTTGTGTTTCCTACCCATTTCCAGTGTTGATTTTTCTGCGTCCGTCTTTCATCAAACCCTGCATTTCTTCCACCATCTTTTGGCTCATTACAAACCAATTCCATAATCGGCAGCAGGCATTGAGTTCACGTGTCAGAAACATGTTTAGCATTTTCAGCATGTTAAGCTCTAAAAACTCGGGTGGAAACGGGTGTCAGAACTTTATTTGTTCTACATCAATCATAAAAGCTTAAAATATGGTTTTAGAACAAACTACAGCCTTCTGGCAAAAGCACCAACGTGCCGGTTCGGCTTGCCTGTTCATTTCTATTAGTGTAATTTAAAAATCCATAATAAATGTATGTGGGTATGTATATGTAAACAAATTGAATAGTTAACTCGGGGGTTGGCAACCTTTAACAATCAAAGAGCTTTTTGGGCCAGTTCTCCAAAGAAAATCTGGAGCCACAAAGCTCTTCTGACATCTTAAATAAAGAGAACACTGCATTGATCCTATATTATCAATATGCTACATATGAAACAAAAAGCAATACACTACTGAAATGTTATGTCTGGGTGCTAAAAAACATTTTTGTAAAAAAATAAATAAATAAATAATGGGCGGCGCGGTGGCGTTGTGGATAGCACAGTCTCCTCACAACAAGCAGGTCCTGGGATCTTTCTGTGCGGAGTTTGCATGTTTTCCTTCGGGTACTCCGGTTTCCTCTCCCAGTCCAAAAACATGCAGATTAGGTGGATTGGTGATTGTAGGAGTAATTGTCCATAGGAGTGAATGTGTGTGTGAATGGTTGTTTGTCTGTGCCCTGAGATGGACTGCCGACCCGTCCAGGGTGTATCCCTGCCTCTCGCCCCATGTGTGCTGGGATAGGCGCAGCAGACCTATGTGACCCCGAATTCAGGAATAAGCGGGTAAGATGAATGAACGAACAAAAAATAATGAGATGAAGTATAATTTAGAATAAAATTAACAATTTATGTAGCCAAGTTGAATAAAAATACACAAATGAGTGCTAGTCATAAATTGGTTCCATTTTGGTGTAAGACAGAAAGCTAATGCTTCTCAGAGCTCTGGGAACTTTTTTTTTGGTGTGTATGCATTGCATTTGCAAGGTGTCATGGTTGGTCAGGTTTTAAGTATGATTAACATCTGGCTTCTAATGTATTTCCTGTTTAATAAATGCATTTATTTTTTTATTTGATTTAGACTATTTTTGTAGAGAGACTGAGTTTATTATATTCATGATGCTGAAAGAGGCCACATGTGGCTCCGGAGCCACAGTTTGATGACCTCTGGTAAAGCGGAACACACTCCTGAAAATGTGCTGGATGATTCAGATGATACATAATTGCTAGTTTTTTAAGTCAGAAGTTCATTCATTCATCTTCTTACCCGCTTATTCCCAAATTCGGGGTCACGGGGTTGCTGCGCCTATCCCAGCACACATAGAGCGAGAGGCGGGGGTACACCCTGGACGGATCGCCAGTTCATCTCAGGGCAACACATAGACAAACAACCATTCACACACCCTTCACTCCTATGGACAATTTACAATCACCAATCTGCATGTTTTTGGACTGTGGGAGGAAACCCATGCAAGCGCAGGATTCGAACCCGGGACCTTCTTGTCGTGAGGCAGCTGTGCTATCCACTATGCCACCGCGCCGCCCAAGTCAGCAGTTCATTATTTAAAACTGTAAATGTTGTACTGAATAATGGATGGACATTTGATTCAATTACTTTTAATTGATCAGGATTCAGAATTATTAATTTCACTGAATTCTTTTTTTTGCTTCAATAAAATTGCAGTATTAAGTGCAGCACTGAAGCCAATTTTTTTTGTAAAGATAATCAAGAACATGGTTTGCATGCTCTTTCGTCATAATTGTTAATGGTAAATGAAAAACAGAGTATGTTAGCACATCTTCGATATAGGAAATGAGGAAGTGGCTTTAAAGATGTTGCATTTTGGGAAAGGCTTTACAATGTTCAACCTTACAACAGAAAAGTCACTAATTGTATATTTATCATTTTATTACAATTGGCAAAATTCTTAAATAGAGATCATTGATTAAGCATTCATTCATCTTCTATCCTGCTTATCCCCTAATTCAGGGTCACCTGGGTTTGCTGGAGCCAATCCCAGTACACACCCACTCATACGGGCAATTTAGAATTATCAATCAACCAAATGCACATGTTCGACTGTGGGAAACTGGGTACCTGGAGAAACCCCATGAAAGAGCAGAGAGAACATGCAGTTCTTGTTGTGATGCGACTGTGCTAACCACTACTCCACTGTGCCGCCCTCGGTTAATCATGCCTTAAACTGTTTCCAGATTCATTCATGTTGCATTTGATTAATGCTTCATATTCAGTTGTGCACTTGAAGTCTTCTTTGTCCTTCGGCTGCTCCCGTTCAGGGTTGCCACAGCGGAACCGTGATCCGCACATTAGACTTGGCGGGGTTTTACGCTGGATGCCCTTCCTAACGCAACCAGTGTTGGGCAAAAACCCAACAGTAAAAGCTTTGCAAAGCACTTCTCAGCAGTACTGTTTATTCCACTAGCCACATTTCAGTATTACATGCCAAGGTCGTTACATTGTTCATTTAGTAAGACCAGACCCCAGCTGGTAAGAGCTTGAAAGGGTCTCTGATTTAATTAAAAGGATAGTGTTATTAGAACTCCTAGAGAGGGTGTTGATAAGGCAACCTGGTGCTTCACTCATACTGATCCTGTTGGACAGATTGAGTTTTGCAGTCCTCCAGCTCATCTCAATTTATTCTGTTTACAGATTTCTCTCTTTCACTTGTACTTTTTCATGTTTTAAACTTTTTTTTTTTTAAAGCTCTGGAACTTTCTTCTGTCCAGGTCGTTATAGGTTTTGGAAAATACTTCCCCCTTAGATAAGAGTAAACCATTATTTGACCTTATTTACAACTAAATAAGATTTGACAGATTTATTGGAAGAAAAAAGAAAGGATGTTGATTAATACCTTACCAGTATGACTTTGAGGATGTAGGTGATAATTAAGTTTCTTTTATGATTCCAGATAAATTAATTTATTTATATTTTCCTTTGCAGCGCAGAGAGCGGCGGTCTAAGATGCCTGATCACAACAAACAGGATGTGAGGAATGCCCTGTCCGGTGCTTATCATGGCCAAGGAAAGGAGCGTACGGTCGTCACTCATCCTCTTCGGAAAGGGGGAAAGTGGAAAATGAAGCCCTTTCTGATGGATGAAGCAGGTGTGGTGCAGGGCATCGGAGCTGCTGATGCCATTGCCCCATACGATCCATCCAGCAGCCGTAACTTCAGTGACTCGAGGGCACACGAAGCAGGCAGAATCCCACCAGGTGTTCAGGGAGAACCAGGGAGCGTCGACGGTGCACCTCAGGTCTCAAGCAATGACTTTGTTCCCAGCTGTGAGATCGTTGGAAAGGACGCACTGTCAGCTCTGCACCGTGCTGGATCGCGCCAGTGTCGGCAGGAGATTGCCAATATTGTATGCAAACACCAAGCTGGACAGCTGATGCCACAGGCTTTACCTCAGTACTGCACACAGCACGGTAAAGTGGCTTAGTTAGAACAATAGCATTTGCTGTAATAAAAAAAAAAAGCATGACATTTTATCAGAAAAATTGTCCTTGCCATATTTTTTACAGTCCTGTCCAGTGCCGGTCAGCAGGCTGACGTTATTGACAATGATTTGTCCAAAGTGGGGAATCCAGTCAGGGTGGCGTTTGTGCTAATGGTTCACGGTCGAGCCGTGCGGCAGCTCAAGCGGCTTCTCAAAGCTATTTATCACAAAGACCATTTCTACTACATTCATGTAGATAAGGTAAGTTCTCAGATTCTGTTTTTTAAGGTTGCTGACAGCGCTCACTATGCTACAACTTTCGTAAACATATGCAAATTGAAAAAAACCAGCAACAAATCAGTTCAACAACACAAGCTCTGCAAATCCTCACAACGCAAACACAAATATAGAAGCACACTGCACATAGAAGCAGATATTGCACACACTGTAAAAAACCAATAAAGGTGGCTGGGACCTGCTTATTGTTCAGCGGATATTAATTTGTGATGTCATTGATAGCGCGGTCGCCTCACATAAAGAAGGTCCGGCCTGGGTTTGATTCCCCGGCCGAGGATCTTTCTGTGCGGAGATTGCATGTTCGCCCCATGCTTGAGTGGGTTTCCTCCCACCGCCCAAAAACATGCAGATTAAGTTGATTGGTGATTCTAAATTGTCCATAGGAGTGAATGTGTGTTTGTTTGTCTATGTGTGACCCTGAGATCGACTGGTGACCCGTCCAGAGTGTACCCCTGCCTCTCGCCCTAGTTGCTCTGGGATAGGCGCCAGCGGACCCCCGTGATCCCGAATTAGGGAATAAGCAGGCAAGAAGTTGAATGAATGAAATGAAGTCATTGAACTTAGTGTTTTGCTTATAATAACATCCTAGTCATGTGGTTCATTGGTCTTTCTAAATATAAGCCTAAATAATCTAATGAATAACAAACACCATTAACTGTGGAAAGATGAGCCGGATATATCACTGTTTGGAGGCTGCCTTGAAACATTTCCATTGTTTGTGCTATTTGTAGCCTATTTCTGTATTTGTATTTTTCTTTCTGAGATAATGGTTTCTTTAGTTGCAGCTCTCTTGACAACTATAGTTTGTCCAACATATTACAAATTCCCCTTACAATCATGACAACAGATGTCTTCACTTGCTACACTAAAAGAAACCTCTGTACAAGCCAAAGCAATAAAGCGACAAATTAGAGGTTAGGAACTGTTTACATGTCCCTGAATGGATGTGAGTGGCTTTCAGACCACTTCCCAGTTAAATGATGGCATCAGAGAAAATCAGCGGTTCGCACCAAGAGAGACAGATGTGCAGCATTACTGAGGGTAGGAGTTCCTGCAACAAAATTCGAAAGTCGTCTTTTTGTTTGACGCTGTCTGCAAACATCTCCTGGTTCACAGCAAACACCAAATGATCACTTTAAGATTAGGGTTCACAAACTGTAGCAGATAATTCAATGATAATAATAACAATAATAATACAAACTGTACGACATAAGGTTGGGTAATAATAAAGTAAAAAAATCTGAAGAAAAATGAAATATACATTTTCTTTTATTTGTGGCAAGTGACAGCAGACACAATATGAGAAAACCCCATAGTCAAATGGACAGGTTTATTTTATGCGCAAATAAAAGACAATTACCAGAAGGTCCAAACACAAATCAAGAAAAACACAATGTAGTACAATGAGGACTACAAATACTAAATTAGAGAAGTGGATGTAATGTCTACTCAAAAAATGGGGTTTACAATATTTATTCTATATTATTTGTTCAATGTAGCTCTTTGTACCGAACATGCGATATAAGGTCGAAACTAAATATGTTTACTTAATATTATATTGCATTCCATATCATTTTATTAGAAATTCCGTTGTAGTATTGTTTCAATTGTTAATTATATATTTGCCAATTTTCAATACTATAAAGCAGATTTGTTCTATTTTATCTGACCATGTTTTGCCATCAGAAATAAGATGCTTTCACATGGACTTTCTGGGTCCAGCAGAAAATATCTCACAGGTGTTAGCACTGCTGTACAGACATATAAACCTTCTTGTTTCCTGTAGCGCTCCAACTACATGCATCGGGAGGTTGTGCACATCGCAAAGCTTTATTCTAACGTGAGGGCCACACCGTGGCGTATGGTCACTATCTGGGGTGGGGCCAGTTTGCTGAAGGCCTACCTGCGCGGCATGCAGGATATGCTGTCCATGCTTGACTGGACATGGGACTTCTTTATCAACCTCAGTGCCACGGACTTCCCCACCAGGTCACAATTTACATGCACCCCAGAACTGTTTCATAATGATATATATTGTATTGTTACATTATTGTATTCTGTTATTTATTTTACTATGTTCTTTATTTATGAAGTAGGGCTGGGCTGATAAATTGTCATATTGAATCACGATAAGTGTTTTATCAAGAAGGATTATGAAATCTGGACTGGATTTTTACTCAATATAGATTAAAACGCCTTTACGATTCATCACACAAAACTATAGAAACAAAATAAATATAAAATTCAACCACATTCATGGTTTGTAGACAGGTAAGAAATATTTCTGAACAGGAAGTACACAGGCTGATGCACTTGGCCATGAGATTCATTGGTGTGAAAGATCTCTTTGTGCTGATATGCATTGGCGTTGGCAGATATTTCTGCCTTCCTTTCAATTTGAGTATTCTTTTACTCTTAAGATTTAAGGCTTTCTGTAGAATGCTATAATCCCCACAACAGTAGATTGCTTTATGAAAAAGACTTTTATCAGACTTACTTCCACAGAGACATTGATGACCGTACAATTCTGTCAGCAGAGGATTCATAATGTTCATCTGTTGTCTGTCTGAAACAGGACTAATGATGAACTGGTGGCATTCCTCTCCCAAAATCGGGACAAGAACTTCCTGAAGTCTCATGGCAGAGAGAACGCCAGGTAGCTGCTGGCATTTTTCTGCTAGGTTTTCTAGGTTTCTTTTGTACAGTTGTATGTGTGATTCTGTTAGATGTTAGAATTCCAGAGCTAGCTTGTAATTAAGAATTACAAAAGCTTTCACAATTATATAATTTTTTTTAAACTAGATGAAATATTGTCATGTTATGGGCACCAAATATGCCAGACTACATATTGTAAAATCATTACGTTAAGAGACTGTTTTGATCCTGGAACATGACCATGAAGCTTTCTGAAAACAATCGGTTGGTTTCCTTCATAGATAGTCATATAACCACCAATCCCCGCTGCAAATAAATCAGTGTATGGAAAAACGGTGTTGCTAATGTGAATAACATATATTGAGTGATTTGCTAGATTACTTGCTAATTCCAGTACTCACCAGCAGGGTTGCCAGATTGGATTGGAAAGACTGGTCTAAACGTCCCAAGTGTCCCCAAACTTGTGAATTATTATAATTACATCATTTTATAAGCTTAGTTTTTTTTATAGATGGAAAAACGTCTTGCATCATTTTAAAGCATCACATCATTATTATATTTATTGCTGTCTCATCTTATTTACTGTCCAATAACATGGGTCATTTAGTTAGAGCTTTATGTTGCTGCATCTTGGTCTTGGTGCAATAAACTTTTTTTTTGTATATGGTTATGCTGGTTTATTTTATGCTGCTGAAATTTTTATTTAACTTTCAGCATTTGGCAGACATTCTTATCCAGAGTGATTATATATTGTATCTATTTTTTAAATTTTTTTACAACTAAGCAATTTTGAGCTTAAGGCTGTTGATCAGGCATCGCAGTGTTTGCTTGGCAGAGCTGGTAATTTAACACCCGTCTTTCTTGCATCAGTCACACCGTAACTACTTAGGATACCCCTTGCAGCTACATAATAACCATGTGATGAGATGGTAGCATGATTGGGAACTGGTGTCATTATTTTGATTACAAAAGTCAAGAATAGGAAAAACGTAAAAAAAAAATAATAATAAAAAAAAGAAACAAGGAAAATTTCTAAATCAGTTCATTTAACAGGATTGAAACCTCCATGTCAGTGTAAAATTCAGAGAAAAGTATTATGCAGCTGAGCAGGTCTAATGGTGGGGATGACATTATAAAGCTTATAAGTACTGAATTAATAACCCAATTAACTGCACCGTAACTTACTGTTACCCCTAATGAATTGGGTTTTTTTCCTTTTGATAACAAGACTTTTTTCTTAATACTTCAGTTAACTACAAACTATTAATTATGATTAAATATTTAGACGTTAACTGATTCAATTACCTGCGGTTCAAGTTTCACCAAATTAGCGCGCTGCTAAATATTAGCTACTTAATAATGTGCAGGGCAGTACACTAACTAGGAGCTTCAATTAAAGTTCAGTAAGCATAAGAACGTGTGAAGATGTATGTTGATGACAGACGGACCGGGTTTAGTGTCTTTAGAAACTAGAGATTTCATCAGTTTTGGCACTTTCACCATTCTCTTACACATAATATTGCAAAAATAAGCTTTCAGTGAGTGGCAGCTCTGTGGTTAAAAACAGTTTGTTTCAGGAGAGCAATAAATCTTATAAGAAGTCCACACTAACTAAAATAACCGCTATAAAACATAAATGGTAAGCAGAAATTCCGTTTGACCGCATTAGATGCTACCATTGTTGGTCGCTGAGGCTGAAAAGGAATTTCTTTGTTGATGTTAATAAATGACAGACCGGATAATAATGGATGTATATGTGTTTTCGTGTTGTTCCTGTTTAAGTAGCATTTTAATGTATAGTTGTTGATTTCCTGTGTCCTGGTGGATATTCTGTCTATTTGAACCATTTACACAATGTGAGTTTGTGCAATTGACAGTCTTTTTGTCTTCTCAAAAGTCTGTATTTTTTTTCTTTATATTTTGGCACAAAACAATCTGAATCAGTATTTACTTTTGTTTGAATTGTATTTCCTCGCTGTTAATCTGTATTATCTTTGTTGTTTCCAAGGTTTATTAAAAAACAGGGCTTAGACAGACTTTTTCACGAGTGTGATAATCACATGTGGCGGCTGGGTGAGCGCAGCATCCCAGTGGGCCTGGACGTATCTGGTGGCTCTGACTGGTTTGCACTTACGCGTCGCTTTGTGGAATACGTTGTCAGCTCCAAGGATGAACTAGTGACCGGGTTGAAGCAGTTTTACTCCTACGCCCTGCTCCCTGCTGAGGTACTCAATTTGATGTCGGTTTTTGTATTGCTTTCAAAAGTCCAATCTGTAGAATTGGTCAGTCGAGAAGTGCACTACAGACACAAGTATTTTAGCTTGTAAAAGTGGGACATATATTTCCTGTTGTACAACAAGGATGTTTGTGTGAGATGCAGCAATGTGGCTCGTCTGTATTATTTTGAGTTACATCAGTATTTATTGTTTAAGAAGGCAGAAATTGAATAAGCTGCAGTTTAGGTACAGAATTTGTATGCATTACTGCCACAGCAACTTATTTTATCTAGAGGAAAAAAAGCTATAAGACTTATTCACAATGTGTTCAAGCAATCCCAAACTAACCCCGTCCTTTGTTTTTCAGTCTTTTTTTCACACCGTGTTGGGCAACAGCCACATGTGTGACACGCTAGTGGACAACAACCTGCGAGTTACTAACTGGAATCGCAAGCTGGGCTGTAAGTGCCAGTATAAGCACATAGTGGACTGGTGTGGATGTTCCCCCAATGACTTCAAACCTGCTGACCTCATCCGGATTCAGGTAATGAAAGTATAATCCTTGAATCAGAAAGGGTTTTGATGCCAAGTGTGCTCACACACACGAAATGTGTTTGGTTGACAAAGATTCCAGGGATTACAATATTTTCTTCCTTTGGCTGCTCCCGTTAGGGGTCACCACATTTGATTTGGTGCAGTTTTTACGCTGGATGCCCTTCCTAACGCAACCCTCCCATTTATCTGGGTTTCTGACCGACATTAAGGCTGCACTGGCTTGTCAAACCCTAATGGCTGGGTTTTTATGGGCAATTTAGACTCACCAATCCGCCTAATGCACGTTTTTGGACAGTGGGGGGAAACTCTCCACAGAAAGACCTGGAACCCTGGACCTTACAATATAAATTGAAAATAATAATGAAGATTTTCTGTACAATTTACAGATGTACATCTACAATTATGAAAGTGGACGTTAGAGCATCGGTGTAGGAAAATCACATATTGCACCAAATGTGTCAGATCATTGTGACCCAGAAAAACGTGTGAGGGCGTACCTTTAAAATTGGTGGTGATGTTTTATTTATTTTTTCTTCAAGTTCTCTATCAGCTTTTGTCTAACTGACATAAGACTGGATCTTTTCAGCATAGCTCTCTGTCAGACTACTGCACTCTTCCCTTTCGCTCTCACAACACCCACTATTGAAGATGTGACAGCAGCTTTTAACTCCCAAAGGGAGTTAAAGCCGGCAGTTATTTCTGCTTAGTGAAAACAAAGTGTGCAAACTCGATCAGATGACGTTTGAACTGGAACCAAAATGGTTTTCACTTTTTTGTGGCTAAATTGCGATACAGTCCCCTTATAAAACTGTGTTTAGAAGAATGAAAATGGTTGCAGTTTCGATAATAACTATAATTTTGACATCACTCAACACTTCACTGTACACTGCTATATACAAAATGACTATTCAGGACAATTCTATGATATCAAAGGCTGACAAAATTAATAAATAATTGTATAATCACAATTTTTTTTACAGATCTGCGATCATCAATTATTGCACAATTTCTTACCACAAGAGGGAGCTGTAGTCCTTGTCGTACCCTACTTTCTGCAAGAGTAAATGAATGGCATGATTTAAAAGTTGGAGCGTCTGGGTTTTCTAATGCTCCAAGAACACTTCAAGAACACTCCATCACCAGCTCAACTCATGTTAACAGCCCATAATGCACCTGAATAGAAAATCTATATATTACTGAGCAGATTAACACCTGGGAGCCTATCCCAGCACACACAGGGCGAGAGGCAGGGGTACACATAGACAAACAACCACACTCGCACTCACTGCTATGGCCAGTTTAGAATCACCATAGAGGAACTCCAATGCAAGGAACCACCATACTAGATAGCATTCATTCTTCATATCTTCTTATCCACTTATTCCCTAATTCGGGTTCACAGAGGTTTGCTGGTGCCTATCACAGCACATATATGAGATGGACTGACTAGTCGTACCACATAGATAAACAACCATTCACACGCATTCACTGCTATGGACAATTTAGAATCACCCTATCGACCTAATCTGCATGTTTTTGGACCGCAGTACCTGGAGTAGGGGGCCTGGGAATTGAACCCAGGACCTTCTTGCTGTGAGGCGACCACTACGCCACAGCACTGCTCCTAGATAACATTGATAATATAATTGTAATGTGCGTATTGTTAATATATATGAAATTATGATGAAGGGCAATTTTCAAAATGGGAGTTTCTGTTAATTATGCACATACTCTTACATTCATTTAGAGATCATGCACTAAACCTGTTGGTAACCCAGCCATTAGGGTTGTACAAGCCAGTGCATTCTTAGTGCCGGTCCCAAGCCGGGATACATGGGGAGGGTTGCGTTAGGAAGGGTATCCAGCGTAAAACTGTGCCGAATCAAATATGCGGATCACAAATAAGAAACCCATACCGGATCGGTCGTGGCCCGGGTTAACAACGACCGCCACATGTACTGTTAGCCGACAGGGTACCGGTGGAAATTCAGCTACTGTTGGCC
>JAOTRA010000018.1:4893813-4905595 GCA_026260255.1 Pseudolaguvia tuberculata
CCCCAGACCCGGGAATCGAACCCGGGACCTTCTTGTTGTGAGGCGAGCGTGCTAACCACTATACCACCGCGCCGCCCTTATTGTGGATAGATGGATAAATAGCTAAATATAATGGCTATCCATTTATACAGTCCACAGCACCGTTATAGACTAATACAGACAGCTAGATACATGTACTATCAAAGGAAACGTACAGATTTATAAATATGCAATAAAGCTTAGGATGTTAATGTTATTCCATTTGATGCTTCTAAGAAGTCTGTGGACAGCTTGATCCACTAAAACCTTACTGGCTCCAAACACGCACACAAAAAAGTTTGGATTTACATTCCTTCAACATAACAGATGCCCTTATCCAGAGCAGCATTAGCTTTTAATGTGAAACTCTGGATGTAATGTGCTTTAAAAGCAATACATTTAATGTAAATAATGTGATGAAACTAGTATAATCCTATTAACGTAGCTGTTGTATAGGTGTTACATAATGCCACAATTCTCAGCAAATAAGAGCAATTGTATGGTAACCAGAGCAAAGAGCTAATAAATTTAGTATGCCATTCATTCACTCACTCATTCATTCATCCTTCACCGTTACCCGCTTACTCTGGGTCGGGGAGATCAGCTGGAGCCTATCCATCACAGTGCCACCACATACACACACTTACTTATCAGCAATTTATAATTATCAATCTAGCATACATTTTTTGGACTGATGTTATGTGTAAATGGCTGTAGTTTTGTCTAGGTTGTTTCTAAAGTCTTTTTGTTTTGTCTGTTTCAGAGGCACATGCCTGGCTACACACAGGCCCCCCAGGCAATATTTACTTGGAGCAGGGCTTCCAGCAGCTTGCTCAGGTTCTGAAGCTGCCACCCATGGAGACTGCTCTGGAGGAGGCTAGGAAGAAGGCGTTTTTAATGGGCAAGGCTCTGGAGGATTGGGTGGACAGCTTAGTGGGTGCCTTCTGGGTAACCGGAGATGTGTGTTCTAATCAGACCTCCCTTTGTCCCAGTGTCCAGCTGTGTGCCAAAACCAGCTGGAGCTCTTTGTCCCCAGACCCCAAATCTGAACTTGGTGCGGTAAAAAGAAACGGACGCATTAGGTAGCCCAAAAGATTGGAAGCAAGAGAGAAGAGTCAAAACACTAAGACCTACTACAAGGGGAGGAAAGGAGCCCCTGGAAGCGATGTACGAGTGTCTCGGATCATCCCACTGAATTCTGGTCAAGGCAGCTTGCCTTGAGGTTCGGTGTTCGGGACGATCCAAGAGCAGAATGAACCATTTGCACATAAAATTATTTTCTAATTTTAAAAGAGAATTGTTTATAAATGTTATGTTATTGTTTGTTTTTGGACGCATGTTCAGATAGTCTTAACTTGACTGAATTGTTGCTGCAAAGCAAACCACAACCTTTTTTAGAACGAATTCTAATCAAGTGCACATTTTTTGTTCGGTGTATAAAGGAATTGTAGACTTTTTATAGTTATCATAATTTAAGCCTTGCCTTCTGTTAATGATGAGTGGTGAGGATCTTGCAGCCCAGTGGTTCTCATAGTGAGTTGTGTGAAGTATAGCCAGAGGTCTATGGGTTTTTTGGGTTTTTTTTTTTTTCAACCCAGCATCATAATCAAGCAGGATATGCCAGTCAATGTAAAGACAGTGGAATGTTTCATAAGAAAGAAAAAAAAGTTTATTTAATACCAAATGATTTTTGTAAACATTCGATTTAAATGTCCCTGGCTGCAATATAGTATGTCATTTGTTTTACATCCAAACATCAGAATTACAGTTTGATTAAGTGCACTTTACTGTAAAAGAAGAAAAGGCAGAACTGTCCTATGACTTGTTGATCGTTTGGAGCGCTGCTTATAAAGTCATACTTTCGCCATCATGTGGATCGTGTTACGGAAGTGAGCAAAAACCGATAAATGACCACCAAATCACTATCAAAAGATATAAACTCGTGTGTATTTTTACCATTTTAAATGGTACCTTATTGATGTTTACTACTATGTTTACTTGTTTTATCTCTGAATAGTTGTTTGTCCTACGCAACCGTGATAACGCAAAGCTTTGTCTTAAGCGGTCCATTTTTATGAGGTTCAATTGTCATTTCATGTGGTATTCATTTTCTATGTTATGAAATGTTCTCAAATATTATGATGAAATCCAGTGGTGGACAAATTCTTTGGCACATTAGGGAATTAAATGATTTATTGTTGTCCTATACTTTAATTGGTTCACATATTGCTAGCTAATATATCACAAACTACAAGCCAATAGGAATCATCATCCTTTTCCCAGTATAATCCTAAACAAGTGTCTTACTTCCTAGTTTTGCTTCTGTGCACAAGTAGTAAGTCACTGATCAGCAGTTGGTCAGCAAAAGGGGGGCGGCGTAGCGTTTTCTGTCCATGTAGCAGATAAGATGGTCCATTAACACCTGGCTAGTTTTTTTTTGTCCTTGTTTTTTTGCTTTTCATGGTAGTGCATACTAGTTTTAGTTTTACTGGGGCATTTTCCGTCTTGCATGTGATGTTGCATGATTTTGGTTTTAAAACCCTCAGCTGTAAAACATTCATGCATGCATAATTATCTAGGCAGTGGTGACTTAAATGCTTACAGTGGCGAGTTGTTGATTGTGGGATCAAGTTTTTTCAACCCCAGCACTGCCAGGTTGCCACTGTTGAGCCCATGAGAAGGTCTGTAACTCTCCTGGTTACAGGAGTTATACAAGCGTTGATCCTTCACTCTGATCCCAGCTGATGATGCATGTAGAACAGTGGGATTGGAAACCAGTGTATCTCGCTGTAGTATTAGGGGCCATTTACATATGGCGGCTAAAAAGGTTCAGTCACTTGCAATGGTTAAGTGATAATCATCTGCACTCTCCATTACAAGATAAATTTAGCAATGGATTTACATTCTTACTGTAATGCTAGAAGAGCTTTTTTTTTTTAATCATTGTTTTTTTTTTCCTAAATACATTTGAATAACAGAAAAGATGAGGAATCTGATTGGTTAGTTGGCATGTTACCTGAAAAGATGCAAACTGTGACCATGAAATGAAACACACACCCCTTATAGTCTGTTAAACTGCAGAATATGATTGGTCAAAATACTTTCTGCTTCTGGAAACACAAGCTAGTGATTTGTCCATTGCTGAGATTTAATCAGTAAATGGGACAAATAAGCTTCAGTTGAACAACCAAAAAAAAAATCCATCCAAATTTCTAAGGTTTGAAATTCAGTCACTTTACACTTGCCTGTTGTTTAGTAAATTGAGTGCGTGCGTGTGTGTGTGTACGTGTGTGTACATCTATATAGAGTGGTGCATTGTGAGAATCAATGGATTATTTTTGTATATATAATTCCTCCTGAAGAGGGAGGTGATCTTTTCTATCTGTTCGGTCATGTCAGGATTCGCTGCGTCACATTAATGTTACACAAACCTTGTTGTGCATCATCTGTCTCACATGAAATAGTACCTCAATAGGAGTTTACTGTGTTGATGAACATTTTGGAGAACATTTTCTGCGTTGAAAATTGAAAAGCAGAGTTGTTTTTGTTCCAGGCACAATAAATACCAACTTAATAATACACTGGGATGGTTTGCTGTTATTGCTTCTACAAAACTTTGTGACAAATGGCCATGTTTTTATTTTAAAGAGAAGTCGGATTTAACTGCTCATGTACTTGAAGATGTAAATCTATGGATACTTGCTGTTGCTTTCGGAAAGTAATTGGAACATGTCCAGAATTAGAATAAGGGCAGGACGAAGGCTAAGACAAACTAATCTAATTCATTAAAGATGAGATTGTTCTAATTCATATGTGGAGTGTGTAGATCCTTCCTGATGGGGGATCTAGTTCTTTGATCATATGTAATGTTCTGAATAACAGGTGTCTGATGGATTAAGCTTTGGCAAGAAAGCAAGAGGAGTTCTGGAGTGATGGAGATTGGGGTGTTTGCTTTTGTGTATAGCCTGAAACAAAATAAAAGAAAGTGGTTAGCACAGTCGCCTCACAACACGATGGTCCTGTGTTTGATTCCTGGGTTGGGATGTTTCTGTGCCGAGTTTGCATGTTCTCCCTGCACTTACCTGGGTGACTGGCGACCTGTCCAGGATGTATCCCTGCCTGTCAACCTATGCGCAGCAAACCCTGTGACCCTGAAATAGGGAATAAGCGGGTAAGATGATTGAATGAATGAATTATAAGTGACAATGGCACAGTGGCCTCCTGGATTCGATTCCTGGGCAAGAAGTCTTTGTGTGGAGCTTGCATGTTCTACCTGTGCTTGTGAAGGTTTTGTCCGTATTGGGATAGGCTCCGGCAGACCCACGTGACCCTGAATTAGGGAATAAGCTAATTAAAATAACAAATGAATCAATGATTATTACTTGCTATTCTGGGGGTCTGTGTTTGTCTGTTTTTTTTTGTTCAGGAAAGAAAGGTTTGTTAACATGCATCCCTTTTGTTGCTCATACTGATTGATGTCATTCTAATGAACATATCTTTTGTTTGAGGCAATATCTATTCCGAACTGATTTTTACATCTGCCCATGATTTTCAGTCATTTGTATTATTTTTCATCTGTTTAAACCTGTAAAATGAGCTGCATCACGTGATCATACTAATTATAGACTTTTCGGTGCATTATGCTACAGAAATTTACTGACCTGGAGAAATAAAACTTTTGCATGACATGGCAGTTATTTCCTGGAAAATTGAGGTCATTTCCAGAGAAATTAGGTTGGAACCAAGTATGTGTGGAAAGATGTGCATTCATAGCGAGTCGTATGCCGGAATTAATTTTATATTTGTTTGGCATGTAATAAAAAGGTTTATCCCACCTTTCTCAACCCGATTGGAATTTTAATCATGCTGGACATTCTGATTGAGGTTGTTCAAATAGAAGCTTTTCATTGGGCCTTGACTTAAACTCCATTAAAATACATTTTTATTGCGGTCCAGAAAAAACAATGGTTCTGATGATGTGTAATTTATTTTTGCACGTAAGGTTACACCCTAGACAGCTCGCCCTAGACACACACACCAGAATCACCAATCAACCTAATGTATTTGGTGGGAAGAGCATGCAAACTTTGCACAGAAATACCTCTGGCTGCGGACTCCACCACTGA
Source organism: Pseudolaguvia tuberculata (assembly GCA_026260255.1). NCBI lineage: Eukaryota > Metazoa > Chordata > Actinopteri > Siluriformes > Sisoridae > Pseudolaguvia > Pseudolaguvia tuberculata. The sequence goes on from JAOTRA010000018.1 coordinate 4,898,958, forward strand.
TCACTTTTCTCTACACTACCCTGTCCTCTACATCTGCCTCTTTCACCCCAACAACCTGCATATTTTACTTCACCACATCCATAAACCTCTTTGGTTTTCCTCCTGCCCGGCACCTCCATTTTTTGCATTCGTCTACCAATATACTACATGTTCCTCCTCTGCACATGTCCAAACCATCTCAACCTAGCCTCCCTCACCTTCTCTCTTTTTTTTTTTTAATCCAACTGAGTGGGTAAGTGAACTGAGCGTTTCTTAATGCCTCACCCAGTAGCAGTTTGGTGGTTCTGACAATTACACCCATGATCTTCAAAACAAACAGCAGTGTAAGACTGTAAAGGTACCCCTTTCCTCTTTTTTTAATATGTACTGTATATAAGGAGTTTTGAATTTTAGAACATTATGATTTCTGCCACAATAGTTTCTTCAGAATGATCTGCTTTTCATAACAGCATACCTACAGCATTATTTTAAGCTTTTTCTTTTTTTGAGAAAGTCAATGTGAGATTGCTCCGGAAAAAAAAAAAAAAACAGCTCAGGCTGATTATACCGCCTTCTCCAGCTTTTCGTCTTTTCATAGTGCATCCAAGTGCCAACTCTTTCTCAGGTTGTCACATGATTCACCATTTTCTTTTGCTCCATTCTTCAATTTTGATGCACATTGGGTGAGGCAGCAGACAGTCATACGGTGGCTCTGTCTGCAGCTACACAACTTCAAACACAGGAGGTTGCAATGCATTGGAATCCCATAGCTATGAATACAATGTGTAACAAATTATGATCCAGTAGCTGTGGGAATTGGTAGTTCGGTGGTTAAGGGGTTAATCAATTCTCAGCACCATTGCTGGGCCCTGGAGCAACGCTTTCAACCCTTGGGTGAATAGAAACTGAGATAAATATAACTCCCTTTTATATAAGGGTTGGAATGTAGTGTTGCTGAGCGATAGGAGCAGATGGGCTACCAAACATCAGATAGCCCTGGGTGCTTATGACACTGTTACTGATTTACATTCTTTCTTGGACCTCTGTTGACGGATACCACTGAATAGCTAAATAAAAAATCTTCACAAGACTTCTGTTTAAAAAATGTTTTTACTTAAGTTCGTCTACAGTTTGGTATTTGCCCATTTTTCCTACTTCCTGCTTTGGCCAATGGGTAATTTGTTAACTGACCATCACATCTATGTGTTTTTGGAACATCTGATTCAACATTTATTCTCACTTCTACCTGTAATAATATTAATCCATCCATCCAGTCATTCATTTTCTATATCTGCTTATTCCATAAATTCAGGGTCACAGGGGTCTGCTGGAGTTTATCCCAGCTCTTTGAAAGGTAGGTAGGGTACACCCTGGTCGCCAGTCCATCTCACACACACACACACACACACACACACACACACTTCTATTAAGAATTTAGAATCATTGAACCTAATGTACATGTTTTTGGAGTAAACCCACACCAACCCATGCAAACCCCACACGGAAAGACCCAGGAAATGAACCTGGACCTTCTTGCGGTGTGCTAACCACTAAGCCACTATTCTACCTGTAATAACATCCAAACTTCTAGAATGGCTAGTAAGACGTGTGTGTAACTGGGAATATATTCCTTTAGCTACAACCACACCCTATGATTGGATGAGGAGGTCTTTTGTACAGTTTGTGTTCCAGTTCACCTCAAAGGTGAGCAGTAGGGTTGAGATACAGACTATCTAAATTTTTCTACTTCAACCTGCCTTTACCATGTCTTCATGGAGCTCAGGGACTTTGTGCACAGGGGCATTGCCAGGCTGAAATAGTGTTGGTGACTTATAGGATAGTAAAAACGAACAACCCAAAAGACAGCTGTGCTTTTTTTCCTTGTGGAGAAGTTTCAGGAGGACCTTTATAAGCGTTTTTGGCTATATAATATATTTATGTTGTAATAAATATCACAGCTGTTTTCCTAGGTTTGAAAAAGCTGTATGAGGTGATAAAACATGTATCATAAAGAAGAAATGACCAGGTTCAGCTATATCATGCTTCTAAAGTATCTAACATCGCTATTCGGCTTTAATACCCTTAAGAGACTGCAGTGCCATCTGCTGACATAATAGTACATGCATTCGAATAGACTACATGACAGTGTCCAAATGGGTTGGACTCAATTCATCCGCAATGTTAGTCTTAAGATATTTCAGCATTCTAACAGTTCTACCCATCAAATAAATATTTACCCAAGAAGCAGAGCTCTCACTTGTGTTTCTCCTGTTTTGTTGTTCTTTGGACGGATGGCTATTAAATATGCATAACTGCATTTGTGCTGCCCTGTAAAAACAGCACAATACACTGCACATGAGGCAAGGTTAGTCTGAACTGTAGATGACTAGACATACAGACCGATGCGTTTTGCAACTTGATTGGTTATGACTCTTTTCTTCGAGAATAAAATCAGAGCAAACATTGCAGTTGATGTCCGTACTCTTCTGCCTTGTCTTTGGAAATTTTACTACTAAGCTTCTGTGTCGCTTGCGAATACAGTGCTGCATAAGTAGCTATTATTAAGATCTATAAGGTTTGCACAGGAGACAGATGTTCATTATAGCCAAAAATGGAATTTTTATATAAGACTGCCAAGAGGGCGACGGTTCATGTTATCTGCTGTTCAAAGAGCCTGTTTGTCATGTTTGTGTGATAGAGTGCTAAAATTAAGAAATCTCTGTGCTGGAGGTCTTGCCAGGAGACTGATGTGCTGCTATGGTTACCATCCTCTTGGTTTCACCCTTCCCCCATATGTTATCCTGCAAGGTGCATAGATAAGGGCTTTAAATTCTGTTACTGTTAAAGAGCTGTTGAAAGGAAAAAAGAAAGCAAGGTAGAATGTTTGGATGTGTTTTGTGATTAGAACCAACCTCAGCAGTAGGTTCAAGTATTGAATGTTACTCAATTGTTCTCTTCTGAACAACTTTCCCTTTTCAGACACCGTCATCCTCCCCCTCTGCGCTAGTTACACTAATTTATGGTGGTTCTAAATCTATTGAATGCCTCCCTAAAATTACAGCCTTTGATTATATTCCCTTCAACCCAGTTTATTCATAAAGGGCACCCACTTGTTTAACAGTTTACAGTTTAAACAGAACATTCTGCCCACATATTCTCAACAAAAACTGAAGCATTGCTTAAAATAGCACATCCTCCATGCATGAGAGAGCCAAAAACACCAAGGAAATAAGACTCCTACACAGACCAAGGATGATTCGTTGTCAGAATTGTGGAAGAGGAAGGTATGTCAGTGTTTGTAGGAATAGCTGGTCAGAGGTGCTGATTGAACAGCGAGTGGTAGGCCAGTCATTGAGACTGCATCTGGCAGGGATAACCATGGCAACATGTGCCAAATGACGCCCACGTTGGGCTCCTGCTCCAGATTGAGCCGAGCCATGATCTGCTATAAGATGCTTATCTCAAAAGAGTGGTTGTAGGCTGTGGAGCATGGCAAACATTACCATCCAATTTGCCAAGTCTATTTATATCACTGCTCTGACGTTACTGGAAGGAAGCTGGTTACTATTTTTTACCTAAACTGACTGAAATGTTTACACAATCAGAAAGCATGCCGGTGGCCGGAAGCTTACAGTGCATTTAGACATATTTGTCTCACACTTTTAGGGTTGAGGGTTTGATTTACAACTCCGTTTTGTGTTTCAGGGTTTCGGTCCGAGGCGAGGCAATCAAATCTGTGATTATCTTTGTCCACGGTTTACACTGTTGTGTAAATTTGGGACTTAGGATAAGTTGGATAGGATTGTAGGAAAAGTTCAGAAGATGGACGAAAATGTAAAAATGTAGTCCCTTTTTCTTCTTTGCTATGATAACGATTGACTTTAACAGTGAGTTTGCATCCTGTCAGCACAGAACTGTGTGGGCTGCTACTGACTGTCAAAGCCAAACATCGCTAGATGTCATAACTTCACACTTTGGGGGAAAGCTCAAAAATAAGGTTTAGACACTACAGCTACTGGATACGTGGACTATTATATCTAATGGATAAGAAATCAGCCATTTAAAGCTGAGCTGCATTAGTAGTCAATCCCATGTTACTGACACATGAAGATAAACAGGAAACATTCAGTGATAGCAATTTTTATTATCCCATATTTGTATGTTCAAATCTGGAACATGAGTGAAATCTGGTTCAGACTCATGACTGAGTTGTCTGATAACAGTAACAATAATAGAGAGAGAAATGAGAAGGCTACTCAATCTGATAGGGATTGTGCAGGCTTGCATCTGAGCTAGAACATATCACACAGACATTCTAAATCATATAGGGTGGTTGGTGTCTTAATGCCTTAAACCCTGGAAGTTAAATATAAATGCATACACTCATTGTCCTCAGGAGGAAAGAAAAAGGCAAGAATAATAATGCCACTAAATACATGGTCACCAAAAGGACACCTGACAATCAACTTTACAGTCTCACTCTTACTCTTAATAAAAGTGAGACGTCTGGAAACTCTTCCCAATAGATTGTGAGAACTTGAATCATTTGAACAATTATTAAGTGGAATGTTAAGGAGGAGGTATGGGGTGCATTCAGTATAGGTGTTCAGAAGGTTTGAGATCAGGGATCTGTATATAAACCAAGGTTCTTTCACTTTGATCCGAACACATGCATTTATAGAGCTCAGGGGATTTGTGTATGGGGTATTGTCATGCTAGAACCTGCTAGTCTTTGAGCCTCCAAGTTCCAGTAAAGCTAAATCTTAGGATTACGGTATATGGAGACATTCAAGACTAATGTGTGCTTCTAGCCTTGTATCAACAATTTGCTGAAAGATAGACATATAGGTGTTCTAGAAAATTGTCCACAAGCTATTAGCTATAAAGTATACTGTATCACCCTTCAAAGAACTGTCATGTCTTAAGCTGGGGCTATGTTGAAAAATGTAGGAAATAAGTGGAGAGATGGTGCCATGTCAAAATGCTGTGTGAAAAAAAATCCTGAGCCAGTATAATAAGATCTACCCACTCAGTTCAACAGCAGAAGAAAAGGGAAAAATAACTGCAGCATATACAATCACTAAAATACATGGAAGAGATTTGCCTTCAGATCAATCATTAAATGTAAAACAGGTTCCCCATTTCTCCATTTGAAAGATGCAGTGTATCGTAACGAGTTTTAATAAAAAGACGTTGCAACAGATTAAAGAAAACTATTGCAGCATTTTATTGCAAGTATTTTAGAAAATAAGACTCAGTCATGGGTGTGTATCAATTAGGGTGCTAATGTACTAGTCTGACATAGGGACATAAAATTTTTTGTGGCAGGTGCTGTGATGTAGTGAGTTAAAGCAGCGGTAACCACATACGCAGTTGCGCTCTGGCCACTCCGGGTTCGGTTCCTCGGCTAACACCACCATTACCCCACCCACACCCGTCTCCAGCATTAAGTCTATTGTCTTGGAGATTACACACTCATACTTCACACTCGTTCACCTAGCATGCATGTTTTTGGACTGTAGGATGAAACCAGAGAATCCAGACATAACCCACACAAGTGCGGGTAGAACATGTAAACTCTGCACAGAAAGGGAATCGACCCCAGTCCTCTTTGCTGTGAGGCGACAGTGCTAGCAACTAAGCCACCATGCTGTTTTGTTCATGATATAAACGTGCATAATATTGATAGTTTAATATTAATTTTGTCTCCTAAAGGTGACAATGAACATATGAACCGTAAAGTGTCTCTTCACATGGTACCTAGATGCCTGCTGTTTTAGAGTCCAGATCTTCTGCCATAAAATTACATTGAGACTAATGATTTTAAGCATTTAATCTCTCTCTACTAAAGAGTAGCCAAGTAAATATTTCACTGGTACTCCAGTTTAATCCCACAGTCTAAAAACATGTACATGATTCTAAATTGCCCATTGGAGTGACTGTGTGGTTGTTCATTAATAGTCCTGTCTGTGGGAATGTTTTACAGTATGAGGGGGTAGTCTTGCTGACAAAAATGAGCCAGCGCTGTGCAGTATCTAGTGAGCCAGACTCGCATGAGACCAGGGCCCAAACCCGTGTGCATGATCTACTGACTCATGACCCAAAAACTCGATCTTGACATTGACTTTTAAGTTACTGTTAAGTTTTGAATTAATGCAGACAAAAGATGACAAACCCTTTGTACATGATGGATGGCAAGCACATAGAAATAATCTTTTAAAGATTATAGTTTTGACCCTAGTTTACTGTTCATCCACATCCACAGCAATGGTCAGCACATTAGCCTAATGCTTAGTATGGATGCTATACAGCAAGAAGGACCCGGCTTGCAAGGGTTTTCATCGAGTTCATCTGTGTGTGTACGGGTGTACCCCTGACTTCAGCCTTCAGTAAGCTGGGATAGGCTCCAGTAAACCCCTGTGACTGCGAATTAGGGAATACGTGGGTTAGAAGATGAATAAATCATCTTCTTCTTTCAGCTGCTCCCGTTAGGGGTCGCCACAGCGGATCATTCTTCTCCACACTAACCTGTCTGCTACATCTGCCTCTTTCACCCCAACTACCTGCATATCTTCCTTAACTACATCCATAATCCTCCTCTTTGGTCTTCCTCTTTTCCTCCTGCCCGGGACCTCCATCCTCAACATTCTTCTACCAAT
>JAOTRA010000018.1:4905695-4929463 GCA_026260255.1 Pseudolaguvia tuberculata
TGTGATCCGCATATTTGATTTGGCACAGTTTTACGCTGGATGCCCTTCCTAACGCAACCCTCCCCATTTATCCGGGCATGGAACCGGCACTAAGAATGCACTGGCTTGTGCAACCCTAATGCCTGGGTTTAGAAGATGAATGAATAAATGAATGAATGAATGAATGAATGAATGTTTAGCAATTCGATGCTAATTTGTTAGGGCAGCGTAGGGGTTAGCACGATCACCTGGGAGTTTGCATGTTCTCCCAGCGCTTGCGTGGGTTTTCTCTGGTTTCCTCCCACAGTCCTAAAACATTAACTTTATTGTTTATTCTAAATTGCCCAAAGAAGTGAATGGCGCGTGTGTGCGCGTGTGTGTGTGTGTGTGTGTGTGTGTGTGTGTGTGTGTGTGTGTGAGTGTGAGTAGATGTTTGTCTAAGTGCACTGGAATAGACTCCAGCAGACCCGTTACCCCAGATTATGGAATAAGAAGATGAATGAACGAATGAATGAATAAATGCTAATTTGTTAATGTGGTCTTAAAGGAAAACAAACCTGATACATTTGACATAGAACAGTAAATTGTCACACGCCATTCCAACGGGGATAAAACACGAGTATGTATTTGAACTACACAAAGAAGGGGGGGGGGGGTGTTAGAGAACAAAACCTGGCACCTGGTTCACCTGTAGAACATTGATCGCATTTCTGTAGATCCGGTTAAAGAAAGAAAAGGCGGAAATAACACAGTATGTGTAAATCATAAAGGGGGAACAAAACACTTTACGGTGCACACACACACACACACACACACACACTTGTGGTTTCAATACAATGTTTGTCGCACCTCTTTTCCTTCATGCCCACCTGCAGTGTTTGAGTTGCGCCTGTTGCTTGCATTACTTTTGTGTGTGTGTGTGTGTGTGTGTGTGTGTGTGTGTGTGTTTGTTTCTGATACTGCTCAGTGGATGCAGATGATGAACACACCGCTTCCTGCTTTTCCGCGGCGCTGCTATTGATGATGGGGTGGATGGGCGGCGCGGCGGACTGGAGCTTTAGCGCATGTTGTGCGTTTGCGTTCACGCAGCTTTGCATTCTTTACGCAGCGTTCAGTAGTTTGGCGTTTTAACGTTCTCTTGTTTCTCTAAACGGCGATCGGGTCAGCGGCGTTCTGGCGATGGCATGTGACCGTTGATCGGCGCACTGCATGTGGCACCTAAGAATCGGTCCCTGGTCTGTAGGACAGAATACTGAACTGAAGACACGTCTGCACTGTTGCTGAGTTACTTCTGCTCATTATGTCTACCAAAAAGGCGCCCATGTCGGATAATGAGATTAAAAATGGAACGTCGAGAAACATGCTGGAAAGATGCGCCTCGGTTAATGAGTATTTTGACATTTCCTTTAAGGTAATTTATTATTATTATTATCATTATTATTATTATTATTATTATTATTATTATTATTATTATTATTATTATTATTGTGCTGATTTGTTGCCAGTTTGCTTTTAGGAATCTATTTTGTTTATTTATAAGGTATACACAGTGTTACTTTTTGCATTACAAAAGAAAATATCTTGTCTGATGAAACCAACAAGTTTCAATAGACTATTTCCTGTTTGGTGAATTCGAACCCATGCTCACTTGAACTTTTTCCCCCCTCTCACTAGTTGGTTAATGTTTACTTAAGGTGGGATTTCTTATCCTCCTTTCTAAACCAATGAACTTGCAATAAAACATACTGATGCATTATCTGTGCTGCATGGCATAGTTTCACTGGAATTACCTCCGACCAGAGGAAGCTACTAATGGAGTGTGGAATTTCCAAACACACAGAGTTCATTTTTATTCCATTCAAATCAGTTAAAATAAGCCTATGATGGAAAAAACAAGAACCTGAGAACAATGAGAACTAGTGTCCCCTTTGATGCACTTCCAGTTGATTTAGGTGTTGTGACCTTTTGGAACAGACAGAGTCAATAATTAAGGCTTATATTGATCTGTAAAACACAAACGAATGATGTTCTGTCATTTTTTTTTTCAACCTCATCACTTGTAGGTTATGCTGCTAGGAGACTCAGCTGTAGGAAAGACCTGCGTCCTGGTGCGCTTTAAAGATGGTGCCTTCCTGGGGGGCAACTTCATTGCCACAGTCGGAATTGACTTTAGGGTGAGCAAGAGTTAATTTGAAGTGTTTCACCCCCCCCCCCCCACACACACACAGAACCTTCCAGTTAGTGCTCTTACCTTCAATAAGCGATCTCATTGATTTTTTTTTTTTAATTCTCCTGTCTTCCATTTATTTTCATTGTGATTTATAGTAGCTTGGTACAGAGAACCCACCCACCAACTGTCTACCACATATTATATGGACAAACTACTCCAGACAGCTCCAGGCTTCTCTTCCCTTCTAAAGAGAGTGCCTGATGTCCATTCACGTTCCAGTCATGTTAAATGAGTGCCAGTGTGCCCTAGAGACCTGATGCTCTAAACTTTTACAATGGTAGTCTATTCAAGTGTGTGGCTGCTGAAATCTTATGCATTATTTAAGAAAATCTTCAAATAGCATGGACACATGGACACAATATAATGCAATATTTAACTAAATATATGGCAGCAGGGGTGACACGGTGGCGTAGTGGATAGCACTTAGGGGATTGCACGGTCGCCTCACCACAAGAAGGGCCGGGGTTCAAATCCCGAGCCAGGGATCTTTCTATGAGGAGTTTGCATTTTTTTCCCCGCGCTTGCATGGTTTTCCTCTGGGTACTACGGTTTCCTCCCACAATCCAAAAACATGCAGATTAGGTCGATTGTTGATTCTAAATTGTCCATAGGAGTGAATGTGTGTGTGAGTAGTTGTTTGTCTATGTGCTGCCCTGAGTTGGACTGGCGACCCTTCCAGGGTATACCCCCGCCTCTCGCCCTATGTGTGCTGGGATAGGCGCAGTAAACCCCCGTGACCCTGAATAAGCGGATAATGAATGAATGAATGAATGAATAAATGAATAAATGAATGAATGAATATGGCATCAGCTTAATATAAAGATACATTTATATGTTATATGTATATAAGATACTAGAGATGTTACCCAAAAGGTTGGAAAACAGAATAGGTTCCGCGTTGAAACACCCTGCTTTGTTGTTTGAGCTGGCAGGAAGTCTACACAAAAAAAAGAACCGTTTGTGGTGAGCAGAGAAGCTCTAAAGCATAGAAACCTTGAGAAGGAAGGTTTTTTTTTTTTTTGGTGGTTATGTGACCACAGAAGCCTGTAGAGATGAGTGAAACCCAATATCATTTTTTAATTGTAGCTTATCCAGCTACATGGTTTTATTGTTTTGTACATGCTGGGATGTTTTGCTCAGCAGAAATGTAATTGGTAAGTTTATTTTCATTAGAGAAGGTAGAATCCGAGTTTAAATAAATCTGGTTGCTTACTTCTCACCTCTTAAAACAGTGTTTCTATCTGCAGAACTGTTTTTGTTGGAAATTTCCAGAAGGTCAGGAGTTTCTAAAAGAAAAAAACAACTCAAACCAGCCTATTTGGCACAGACAATCATGCTAAGGTTAAATCCAGAATAATCAACCTTTAATACTTTAATACTAAAGTATTTAATACTTGTAATGCCGAGTTCCATCAAAGCAAGTGATTTTGCTATACATTCTCTGATTTTCTGCTTCTCTTATTCTAGATTGAATCTCTGTGTTCCTGAGATAACCTCTGAAGACTACCGTAGTTTATCTAAATCAAGGGTTGCCAAACTCTGTCCTGAAGGTCTGGTGCCCTGCAGAGTTTAGTTCCAACCCTTCTTAAACACACCTAAACTATCTAAAATATCACTATGTTTTGCTTTGTTCATTTATGTTAGTACAGTCTCAGTTAATCAGTTTTCAGCTCCCATAAGATTGTCACAAGTTCTGTTTCCTGAAGAACTTGTTTGCCTCGTATTCCGCAAGACTTAGCAAGCATAGACATGCTGCCCTTTTAATGTAAAAGAAACAATTACTGCACCATCTAATTAATCTAAAGTTAAATTAAACACTTTGTGGTATGATGCTGAACCAGTCCGACCAGAGATGCTGTACACAATAGTATAGTTTAATCAATGGTCCATTCTGACCACACTGCAAGCCACTTGGCTCCTATTAGTAAGATTTATTCTTGTTTTGAATTCCTTGAAACTCTAGCAGATTTTCCTGTTATTTGTAAGACAGTGAGGTTTTTCTTCTATTGCTCGTTGTTGAATGGTAAAGTACAGTGACTCTTTAGAACACGGCGGTTTTATTTTAGGAACACTTCCTCATCCTCGTAGCTGTTGCTCCAACACTCCCACATGCTGAGTAAGAGAGAGGGTAGGGCCATCTAAAGGCCAATACTGGTGAGAGAAAAAAAACAGGAACCTATTATAACTAATTGGCAAGGCTACCATGTCTGCATTCTGGTAAAACTGTAAAGCAGAGTTTTTCCTCTAATCATCCTTAGAAAGTTAAACTAAATAGTATATTAAAACATGTCTGCTCAGTGAACGCTCAAATTATTCAGCTTTTCTGATAAGCAAGCATATTCATGATCTGTCTTTATTATTCTTTTAATGTAAAGTATTGTTTGTGAATGGCTGTTCATGTGGAACATTCATTCATTCCTTCATTCATTTCCCTAATTCAGGGTTACAGAAGGAACATAATACATAAATTGCCCACGTGGAACATAATACATAAATTGATGCAAATACTAGTCAGAAAAAAAACAAGAAAAAAAACAGCTCTTCTGTAAAAAAAATAAAGTGTCTTTTAGGATGTCTATATTTGTTCAGTGTTGTTTCAAATGAGACACAATCGAAAAGAAGATATTATTATATAATGTCGCAATGATTTTTTTTTTTTTAGATTTTAAAATTTCATTTAATTAAATTTAAATAGAATTTAATACAATTTTATTTGTATGATGCTTGTCTCAAAGCAGCTTTACATACTTACTCTATTTCAATTACAAAATGAAATAAAAATCAGATTGTCCCTGATGAGCAATCCGAGGGTGACAGTGGCAAGGAAAAACTCTATGGGATGAAAATAGGCAGATAACCTTGAGAGGAACCAGACAGAACAGGGAGCGAATCCACATGGACAAGTATGTCTAGTTTAGTCAGGTTGTGACGCAAAATATTCACAGAAAAGCAGACTAATTAGATGGTGAACGTGTCGCTATGCCTTTAAGTTCAGTATCTTTAGATTAGCTAATAAAAATGCCAGTATGAACACTAAAACAGAGCAGGACCAAACGTATAATTATCTTTTTTGAAAGATGCCCTGAAGTATGTTGATGGTTATGAAGATGAATTGAAGATCCTGATTATTACAGGGACGTTTGGATGATCCCAATAATGTGTAGATGTGGAGAAATAACTCATAGAATGGATATGGAAGTAATGATTAGTTAAACCTTAGTTAAAAAGTGCTTGATTTGGGTTTTTTTTTTGTTTGATTTGAATAACCATTCATTCATTCATTCATCTTCTTACCCGCTTATTCCCGAATCCGGGGTCACGGGGGTCTGCTGCGCCTATACCAGCACACATAGGACGAGAGGCAGGGGGTACACCCTGGACGGGTCGCCAGTCCATCTCAGGGCAACACATAGACAAACATCCATTCACACACACATTCACTCCTATGGACAATTTACAATCACCAATCCACCTCATCTACATATTTTTGGACTGTGGGAGGGAACCAGAGCACCTTGAGGAAACCCAGGCAAGCGTGGGGAGAACATGCAAACTCCGCACAGAAAGATCCCGGCTGGTATTCAAACCTGGGACCTTCTTGTTGTGAGGCGACTATCCACTACGCCACCGCGCCGCCCTTTGAATAACCAATAAAAACAAATAAAAATGGATCTGGTCAGTTTGGGTGTCAAGCTGCAGCTGTAACCTACCAGAGACATTCACAAATACTGTCACTTAGTAACACTCACACTGAGCTATCCTACCATGGTTTATTGGTGAGTTGAAAATCACAGCATACATTCCAGCCAATTGCATCATACATCATGAGATCAGCTTGTGCTACTGACAAAGGCTTGTGACATTATCAGAAATGTACAATGAAATACAGCCACAACAGCTGTTGACACAACAGCTTCTGTTTCTGCTTGTTTAGTATTCATAGGAACATGGTATGCACGCCTTAGCACGTCATTACAGCTTTTTAATTTCAGGTACAATTTGTGGCCAAAAGTTGTCTTGACATCCTGCCAGCACTCAAGTTGACACAAAGATAAAAGTGCCAAGTCTTTAAGGATGTGCCTGTAGATTTTAGCATTAAGATATTCTTTCACCGGAACTAAGAGGCTGTGCGAACAAAGCCCTATGATCGCTCTATGAATCCAGAGTTACAATAAAAAATCATGAAAAACATTTGCAGATTTGTGGATTCATTCATTCATCTTCTAACCCGCATTCAGGGTCACAGGGGTCTGCTGGAGCCAACAAACTGCACAGAAGAAGACAGTTTTATTTTTATTATGCAATTAATGAGACCTTATGCACATTCTCAACCCCAGAAAAAGATTTCTATAGAGGAAGATTATTAGTTCTAGCGTGCGACCAGCCGTCACCATATGCATATTGTCTGGAGGCACGTGGTAATGATGCCTCAGTGGTTTTAGATAGATCTAATGTCTGTAAAGCCCTTTTACCACTTAGTGACTAACACACAAACACTGACTGAAACATGAATAATAAAATATTCTAGAAATGTGACACCTTAGGCATACTTGTGTTAAAATTGCTTGTTGTATATTGTTGGTAAATGTTGGGTTCGGGCTCAGGTTTGCTATAGCAGGTTATGCTATTTATTCTGTTAATTACGGTCTGGAAGCTGTGTGTTTTTGCAAAGGATTGTGGGTGTATGGATGTAAGCTCATTAAAAAAGGAAGACTAAAAATTTCCCTACATGTCAGAAAGAGACAAGATTGTGATTTGAACTAAACTCAGAAGGACACTGACTACTACAGAATCCAGTTCTGGCCTGCAAGTGTAAAATCTGTTTTGTGTTGCATGTGATTGTAGGTTGAGATTTTTGGGCTGTGCAAGGACAATCATAATTTTGTTTATGGGAATTATGTGGTATTGTGAATTGCTTTAATCAAAGAATTTTGTCAGGTTGAATGACTGACTGGTTTGTACTAAACAAGATTCTGAAGCTTAACCTTGGCTGAGTGATAAAGGCGGTCTAAAGATATAGTTAGCAACACTGAAAGTTTAAGAGCATTTATAAACTGATAGACAAACTATAAATGCTAAGTTAATAAAATTTTTACCTGCTGTGGTATGTGGGGCATCAGTGCCCATGGAATGATGCAGTTTTGGAGAGATATAAGCTACATATTAATCACGGGCAATTCATGTCATTCTAGCAAAGGTAGGGCAAAGACTAAAATAATTGAAGTTACAGGGCAATTGGAGAGAAGGTTAAGGTTTAAGCTCAATCTTATGCCAAATAAAGAAAAACTAATCTCATTCATTCATTTTCTTACCCGCTTATTCCCGAATTCAGGGTCACGGGGGTCTGATATCCCAGCACACATAGGGCAAGAGGCGGGGTACACCCTGGATGGGTCACCAGAAAAATACTACTCAGTTTGTTACATCATCAAACGATCGGTTTGTGAAATTGGATTATGGATATGAGCTAGCTAAATTACTAAGATATGTAAATTTTACTAATAGCAAGCAGACCTGAAGGTAATCATTTATGTACATAAACTAACTATAACTTTAGATCTCTCTTTCTGACCTCCATTTTTAACACAAAATCAAACCATACTCAACACAGCTATGGCACACTGTAGTTTTCCGGTTATTTGGAATAATAAGTGGTAAAGTAATACACTGGTGAAATTCATACCCCATCATCAGTCGTGTTCACAAAGCATCTTTGCTGATCAGGGGTCTTCGATGAGAATCGGTGGGCTTGATGACAAGAGATGAAGGTGACAAGAAAATATACTTGAATGCAATATTGAAATTTATTGTCACTAATTGGTAGTATAATTACACACTCTTGACCTCATGTCAGTTTAGCATTGTTGTATGTATTGTACTGTATTTTGTAAACACAGCTGCTTATTTACATTAACGTATACATGATTTTTTTTTTTACCTAGCATAATTAACTCTGGCTCACAGTAAATATGAATAAAAAAGTCTGGGTTTTTAATCGGTATAAAACAATCTGGGTGATCTCTTTTTCTACATCTCTACCTCTTTACAGGTATTAATTAATGCTGAAAATGAATAATTAAACACCGTACATTCCTAAAGTATGGGTTTATGTTCTCACTTGAATAATTAGATAGCATGAACCATGATTAGATAAATACAGTGTATGACTGGTTTAAATGATGGCTTGGTTCGTACTTTCTTATCAATGGGAACAGAAGGTACAGATCTTTTACTGTATCCCCATGCACAACGTTTCTGTTTCTGCCTTTTTCAATTGGTCTTGAAGCTGAGCGAGGTCAAATCCATCCTCTCATCTTTTGTGATTTTTGCTGCCTGACAGTACTTAACTGTATTCGTTTAACTGTCAAGTGTTTCTGCATCTTGGGTTTTCCCTGGTATGAAGTACATACTGTTTGATTTCTGATTGGTTACCTGTTGCTAAGCATTTAGTGGTTACTTTCTAACATATCGATTTACATTGTGGTAAGTGGTAATAACGACCGCCTCTTCACAGGGTCACTTGGCTATAAAGCGGTGCTAAACCCATGCTTCTAAATTACTAGTGTGAAATATTCCCCTGCCTAAAGTTAAAAGAAAAGATTAGACCATCGATAACCTGGGTGTGAAGCACAGTATGAAAAGCTGTAATTGCTGTTTATGATTTAGCTGAGACTGGTACCATGAATATGACTGTATAATAATATTGGCCTCTACAGGCACCAGATTTGGATTGAATTTTTTCACATACAAACCTCTACCTTTTTGACTGATGGTCACATGAGATAAATTGCCTTTAGGATGTATTTATAATCCATATATTTCATTTTTTTCCGCTCAGTCTCTGCTGGAACAGACTGTTTAATGCTACCTAAGACAAATCCAAGATGTTGGTTCATATTAGAGGATTAATCAAGTGTTTTCTCCTCTGGCTAATCTCCATGATAACAAGCTACCGATAGTTTTGGCTGTTTTTGATCCCACCAATAGCAGTGTATCTCAGTTTGAATCTGTCACTTCTCACACCTTGCAGTGTGAAGCATTTCTGTTCATTGAGCCATTTGGCAGTGACGCGTGAAAGGATTTTAATAAGCGTCAAGTTTTTCAGGGCAGAAGGTGTAATTTCGAAACATTTTGTTCAGCACATGCTGACCAGATACGTCGTCAGGAAAGGAACAGGCAGGCTGAACTGTTATTTTTTGATTGCCATTTTTCTTCTCTCCTGGGTAATTAAGTCCGTGCGGAGAGCTGTACTTTGAAAGGCCTACGCTTTGGCTGCAGTTGAATTGATGTTAAACTAGATTTTAGTGTACTGTATGTGTGTCCATATGGATTTGTGTGTGTGCCTGCATGCTTAAATATACCATACCTGGCAAAATGATAAAATGATTCTTTTCGTTCTTATTTTATGATTTCATTCGTTGGGTCCATTAACACTCATTCACATTTTTGTAATTCCTCAGAACAAGGTGGTGACTGTGGATAACATGAAAGTCAAGCTCCAGGTAAGTGAGATATCTATCATTTGGGTTATTCTTCCACATCTTTCTTGGCATCTGTTTCTCTATGATCCAAGCATTATATCATCTTAATTAGTAGCATGTATTATAAAAAGCATTCCATTTAGAAGTGATCCGCCAATTTATTAGAACTGTGCATTGGTAAGGATCTCGCAATAGCATACATATGATACATGGGTTACAATTCTACATTGTGTCTTCTAGGTGGGCTACCAAAATGTATACCAAATGTACTCATAAAGGAGAAAAATAGAGTTTAAAGCTTTTGCTTTCCCTCACAGTTACAGTTGGGTAATTATGTGTGTATGTAATTTCTGGCGCACCAGGGAGTCCACAAATTGTGTGTATGGAGCTGTTCTTATTCTACAAGATATTTTTCAGCAGACGGGGGTAAAGTAACTGAAAGCAATACTGCAGTATGAATTTTTTACAGGAAAATTACTTGGGCAGAATTTAATGTCACCATATTTCTATTTCTACATTCATTGAAACTTGCAAACGATTTTATTAAATTTCTCCCAGTAAATAGACACATTATTTAGTAAATACAGTAAAAAGAATAAAAGTTGACATAACATATGAAAAGTACATATTCTCTTAACAAAAGTTAAGTAATTTTATTTTGTTACATTCAATTAATTGTTTGCTTCAGGGCTTTGGCAGTTAATTTTTTTTTTTACATAAACACAATCCATGCCTTTATTCATATCTATTCATTCAGTAAATAATAAATCATCATTCAAAAACATAAAAAACCATCACAAAACATTGACCTTAAGAAAAAAACAGAAGATTCCAAATATACCAAAATGTCAGGATTCAGACACAGAGAGAGCTCTTACAAACCAACCCTTTGTAAATAAACCGAGAAGCACAAGTCTTTGGAAAAGATTAGGGACAGGTAACTGACAGAAAAGTAGTGAAATGTTCTAGGATAGAACTATAAGCACAGTTTGTATATTGCTCTGGACAAGAGAGTCTGCTAAATGTGTAACTAACTGTCTAAAGGAATTAACAGAGGTATACAAGAAACTGGTGCTTATCTTTATAAAGCAAAACAATGGCAGTAAATTATGACCATAGCAGAACAGACGAAACAGTCCCATTTCTATACAAGGCTGATTCTGTTTTTGAAACAATAGCAATCATCTTTGCTGTATAATTATGATTATTTGGCCCAGTAATGCAGAATTCAACAAAACAGCGTCATTCGAATTGAACATTGTGTTTGCTAAGCGTAACTGCGCAGAACAAAGCATTTCGGAAGCAAGTGATGTGAGCAGAGTTTCTTTCTTATTTCTTAAAAATATTACACATTAGAAACAATTGTCTTTTTTCATCCTTGCTAGTTAAATTAATTTCAAGCTGCAAAAAAAAAAGAGTTGAAATTCTGTAGCATTACATTTTTCTTTAATTTAAACTATTATACAAAAAACACTGTTCCAACTGTGCACTGGGGTGCAGGCGGCGTTCCTGTTCAGTGGAGTTTTGTTTTTTTTCATTGTCATGCTGGAAAAGTGTTGGAGTCTCTTAGTTCCAGTGAAGGAATAATATAATACGACAACATACAAACCACATATGAATCTGATGATCAGGTGACCACAAACTTTTGCCAATACTGTGTGCAGTATATAATGGAATAATGATTGGGTCTGATTATAGATTTATTCTGTCTGCCCTTGATTATGT
The DNA here is from genome assembly GCA_026260255.1 of Pseudolaguvia tuberculata. Classification (NCBI taxonomy): domain Eukaryota; kingdom Metazoa; phylum Chordata; class Actinopteri; order Siluriformes; family Sisoridae; genus Pseudolaguvia; species Pseudolaguvia tuberculata. The sequence goes on from JAOTRA010000018.1 coordinate 4,917,111, forward strand.
CACCAGTAACACTTTTCTAGTCAAATGAGTCTGTTCGTTGCAGCTATTTCTGTGCTCCTGGTCCTCTTACACACATACTTAGCATGTCATTAACAGTGATTGAGAAAGCATACTTGAAATCCGATAGAGGTTGTAAGAAAAACTTATCCCAAGAAAACATCAATCAAAGTAGAAATTACACACACAATTATGATTAAAAATGTGATGTATGTGTATATGAATAGGTTTTTCCCTCTCTGTGTAATAGGTTCATATGAATGATGAAAACCTGTATAATTAAGCTCAACCATATTAGTATAATAATAATAATATTAATAATAATAGGGGTACTCCAGTTTCCTCCCATAGCCCAAAAACATGTGCATTAGGTTGATTTGGTGATTTTATATTCTATAGTGTGTGTGTGTGTGTGTGTGTGTGTGTGTGTGTGTGTGTGTGTGTGTGTGTGTGTGTGTGTGGTTGTGCCCTGTACTGGACTGGCGATCTGTCCAGGGTGCACCACTGCCTCTCACCCTTTGTGCGCTAGGATGAATAAGCGGGTATTGGATAATAATAATAATAATAATAATAATAATGCATTTCTGTTGATTACCTTAAGAGAAACAATAAGAAAAATGTAACTTTACACCTTTTTTCCTTCTAAAATTCCTTGTGAAATAATACATTCCTTGTGCATTCTTTAAATGCTCTTTTAAATTGGTATATTCTGTCTTCTTATAGAACAGCAGCCAAGTGGCAAAAAAATGACTTTATGGAAAGAAAAAGGCAAAATAATGACATTTCCTATGAGACTATGTCCAGGTTGTTAGTGTGAATTGGCTGTTATATAACATCTGCTATTTCAGGCAAAGTTTTGAAAGCTGGGTTCACACATTCAGTCAACCTATTCTTTGTTCCAGGGATTTCTGTAAAATTTGTTGGACCGTGGCAAATATTGGCAAAGGATTCTTATCAAACGTTTTTTTCTAACTAAATAAAATAACTATTCTAAAGATGCTGTTGCTTTATGACTAACTATAATAAACAACATCAAGAGATACAAATGATTTTTTTTTTAATCTGTTTTTGCAGATTTGGGACACGGCAGGACAGGAAAGATTCCGCAGTGTTACTCATGCCTACTATCGAGATGCACAAGGTTTTCGTTTCACACCTTCACATCATATTATTATTTCATTAAAAAGCTGATGATAAATATGTTTGAGCTGTATTTTGTTGGCATTTTGTTTGAGATGATCGTGCTCAGTTTGTTTTTCTTTTCAATACGTCACCTCTCCTCGATTCAGCTCTTCTTCTCTTGTATGACATTACGAGGAAATCATCTTTCGACAATATCAGGGTAAATGTGCAATTATACTGCATAGTTTTTGCGAGAAGGCTTTTTCCCCTTCAAAGGAATATTTGCATGCTGTTTCAAATGGCAAGGGGTTTTTTTTCCCTTGATACAAGGTCTGTCTTCTCACGTCATCTCAATTATTTTCTTCCATCTGTATCACCATGCAGGCCTGGCTGACTGAAATTCATGAGTACGCACAGAAGGATGTGGTCATCATGTTGCTTGGCAACAAAGTAAGTGGAACTTCCTGAGAAGGAGGAGCATAAGAAACTTCTCTAAAAACGAATAATACTCACTTTTTTCTATTGTTTAGGGTTGCCAAATAAATCTGATGCACTCGTATATATTTTGCAAAGACGTTATTTAAAAACAACTCCATTGTCAACTGTTTGCCAGCTGCTTTGCGCCGTTCATATCAGTGACCTTCGTCAGACTTATAAATAACTTGTTAACCGAGTAGCGTTTCTGCAACTGTGCAATATTATGTGCAACACATGGACGTTTGCATGTGCAGTCATATGCTTTAAAATCAGAAATGACTGCAAATCTGGCTGCGTCTGATAAGAGCAGCGCTTAATCCCGATTAAGCTGCACATGTTTTACGCCGCAAAATTTGTGTAAAGCTGAACCAATATATAAGACTTTCCCAGCCACTATCTAGCCACCAGAAGGGTAACAATGTTGATTTGGATAAAGGCCAAGTGCTTTTCTGTAAGTCATGTGACTGTCTTGTGAGTTTCGACAGGTGTTTCATTCACTGTCTTGTGATTGGTCGTTTCAGTTCTTTATTTAATTTATTTGTTCCCCCTATTCAATTGTTTATTTAAAGTGTTTGTTTGGGCTCTGTCTGAAATAATACTTAATTAGGCCCTACAATCAAGTAAGTAGAACCAGTAAGGAAAGTTCTTATATGGTTTTGGATAGTATAAATGGAATTCTAACATACTATATCCACCATGTTGATAACATGGCCTTACATAACAAAATTGCAATTATGAAAGTTGGATAACGTTTAACTTGAACTTGCAAATTAACAGAAAGGAGCATTATCTTCTACCCTATAGTAACTGAGTTACATTGTTATAAATGTAAGTAGTTAAAAGGGAAAGTAACTGTTGTGTTACTGTTCTGTGGACCGTATTCAATTATTGGGTTAAATGGAGGATATTGACACTAAGTAGAATAAAAATATTGTTGTACTGTACATACTTACTAAAGTATAGTGCACACTTAAGTAATATGAAATTTCAGACTGAGCTGTTGTCGTTGGTGTGTGTGTCTATTTAAACCAGTTAGTTTTGTGGTTATGCTTCCACCTTTAATCCACACACTAGTCATCATTAGCTATGTGCCTCACCTGCATTTGGATTATTTAAAAGTGATGCAGATGTTCTCATCCATGCCTAACATTGTAATACTCTTCTCGTTACACTATGTCAGAATTAGAACCAGTCATGTGCTTTATTTTCTAGTATAACATAAAACAAGGGGTGGATTTTGGAACAGATTAAAATTTATGCTACATGGTAAAAAATTTTGAGGACACTTTCTAAGGATGTTCTTTACGTGTGTCTTTTTCAAATTGCTAAGAAATTGAAGGCACGCCGCTATCTAAAATGTTTCTGGACCATGAAACCCAAACACTAGCATGACGATAAATCTGGGCACAAATCCCCTAGGCTCCATGAAGACTTGATGTGGTATGGTTGGTGTGGAAAAATTTAAGTGTTCTGCACAAAGCCATGACATCAATCTTGTTGATTGTTTGGGTTGCACTGAAGCAGCAGCCCAGACCTCCTCACCTAGCAATAGTGCTTGAACCCAATAATTATTTTGTAGCTGAACACAGCTACTGTGTTCAGCTACAACGCAGCTGTGTAGAGGTTACTACAGGAATGAATATAAACATACATATGAATGTGATGGTCAGGTGTCCCAATACTTAGGTGCAAATATCTTAAGTGGCATCACTTATGTATATGTATATATAAATTGAGTGACAGGTTTATGCACAAGGCATCAGACACATGAGATTTGCATTACATTATATTTACATTTATGGCATTTGGCAGACAGCCTCATCCAGATCGATTTACATTTATCTCTTTAATCCTACTGAGCAATTCAGGATTAAGGGACCAGCGGTGGCAGACTAGTGAAACTCAAAGGTTTCTTATTAGCAGTCCACACTTTATTCACTGGCCTTCCACTTCTCATTTGAATTCTATCACAGTTGATGTTAAACATATACGCTACCTGGCCATAAAAAGTCTTAACTAAACACAAGATCTGGGGTTGCTGCAGTTAGTCAGGTTTAAGTTCGGCAACAGTATGTGCTCAAACAATGAAGTCAGCTGACTACATGAATATATACTGAATGACCAGGTTATTCTATCAATTCATTTTTTTCTTCCCGAATGGCACGGGCATATTCCAAGATGACAATGCCAGGATTCATTGGGCTCAAATTGTGAAAGAATGATTCAGTCAGTATAAGACATCATTTTCACATGAATTGGCCATCACAGACCTTAACCCAATAGAGAATCTTTGGGATGTGCTGGAGAAGGCTTTGCGCAGCAGCCAGACTCTACCATTATCAATGTAAGATCTTGATGAAAAATTAATGCAACACAATGGAAATAAATCTTGTGACATTGCAGAAGCTTATCAAAACAATACCACAGTGAAATCAAAGCTAAAGGCTGTCCAACGAAATATTAGTGTGACCTTTTTTTGGCAAGGCAGTGTATATTTAATATAAAATCATGTTTATATTACTATAGTGTAATTGCAAGTTCATTCATTCATTCATTAATTCATCCATCTTCTATAACCGTGTATTCTCTAATTTGTATGGTCTGCTTGAATAGCAGGAGAGATACACTCCAGACAGGTTGCCAATCCATTACAAGGCCACACACACTTTCACTTCTATTGGCAATTAAGAATCACCAGTCAACCTAACATACTGTGGTGATTTCTGTTATAGGATGGGTTCCCTGTTGAGTCTGGTTCCTCTCAAGGTTTCTTCTTAATCTCACTCCAGGGAGGTTTCCTTGCCATCGTCGCCACCGGTTTGCTCATCAGGGACAAAGACGATAGAGACAATATCGATTGTAAAAAGCGCTATAGAAATAAAATAAAATTGAATTGAATTATGGGAGGCAACCAGATTACCTGGAGTATACCGCCACAAGTAGAAGAAGGAAATTGAAAATTTCTTTACTGTGTTACCTTTTGGCTGCTCCTGTTACAGATCGCAACAGCGGGTCGCTCTTCTCCACACTACCCTGTCCTCTACATCTGCCTCTTTCACGCCAACTACCTGCATGTCTACCCTCACCACATCCATAAACTTTCTATTTGGTATTCCACTTTTCCTCCTGCACTGCACCTCCATCCTCAGCATTCTACTACCAATATACTGCATGTCCCTCCTCTGCACATGTCCAAACATTACATTTCATTATTATAATATTTGATTATTATTCTGTTAAGTGCTATATTTTGACTATTATTTATTTATTTATTGTTCAAAATAATCAAGTCATTATTTCTATATTTTTAACAATAGATTGTGTCAAAGCAATATTTTCACTAAATTCTTGGATTCTTTCTTTCACTGTTTAGAAACTGATTGAATAGAATATATATATATGGAATAAGTAAGAATAGGAATAAACATGTATTCAGAGGCTACTTGATATTGAAAATTGCTAAAGATTGACAAAATTGATGCGTTCAAGTTTTAATAATTGAGAAATGACGTATGTAAATGTGGGGTAGAAGAGGAATGAACACTGAGATTTTAAGGAAAATATTCCTCTAAAAGGATGTAAAACCAGTAACTTCACTCGGCAGCAGGCTGTAGAAATTGTAGGTTCTATGTCATGTTTCATTAGTTATATTTTGTTGACCACTATACACCAGTTAGGACAAGCTGGTTTTCAGAAGCCGGAGACTGATTAGACTGATAGACTGACGAAGCCCTTAGACTGATTTAGTTGTTCTTGGAGGAGGCAGACTTTGAATAAAGGGTATGAAAATGCTAGTTTGAAGACAGCTGACTGCACAGATGCAACAAAATTTCCAAAGAGGAAGACAAAAATAGCCGAAAATATGTTCTGTCTAGCTGCTGTTCCCTGTGCAAGTCTGACTGTCTTCTAGCTCATTCATTCGTTCATTCGTCTCCGTACCTGCTTATTATTTGGGGTCACGGGGGTCTGCTGGAGCCTATACCTTTGCACATAGGGCAAGAGGCAGGGTTTTTTGTTTTGTTTTTTATTCCACAAAAGCAGAAACAGATTGGAAACCACTGTGTCTCTAAAAATAAAGAAAAACTATTAGTATTAGAGTATTTAAGTTTAGAGTATTTAATTTGGAAAAAGCATCTTGCCACTGATCCGTATACTCTAAGCACTTGTTGTCATCCCAGCTAGTCACAATGTCATTGCTTCCACGAGATTTAAAAAAGAAATCTATGAAATCCAACCAACCAGATGAAGCTTTTGATATGCTTACAGTTTTGTGTACCACATGCATTGGATATTCAGCCAAGGGTTTGTGACTGTGGCATCTGAGGCTGTCCACAACCTGGTTTACATTCTGTGATCTATTCACCAGTTGGTGTTTTTAAGATGCATCAGAGTGTTGATTTCAGGGTGTTTGATGGTCTTGGACTGAAGGTGGTAACATTTTGTAATGAATAATGAGCATTTATTATTGTCCTTTTTTTCAGTCAGACATGGCAGCTGAGCGAGTCATCAAGCCTGAGGAGGGACAGAAGCTGGCCAAGGTGAGAGACTGTTATTCACTCCTCACTTTTATGCTCCACTGTGAATATTTTATTACAGGTGGACAGAAAGAGAGACAGGTAGACATATAACTGTAATTACTATAATTTGACATTTGTGTGGCCCTTTGATACACTGGCGACCTATTCAGGGTGTACCCCTGCCTTTTGCCCTATGTGTGCTGGGATAGGTTCCAGCAGACCCAGTGAATTAGGGAATAAGAACATTAGAAGATGAATAAATGAATGAATAAATATACTGGGCAGGAAATTCCCAATTTGGCAACCCTAGCTGATGGGATATCGTGAACAGGGTACACGGAGGTATGAATACAAATAACCAGCAGAAAGATGCATGTTTTTAAACCAAATTATCATACACTGCCTTGAGCTTAGGATAGTGGAGACCTACTCCAAAATCCAGGCAAAATCACACCCATCTAAACCTCTCTCTGCTCCCATTCTGATTCGCTCACACACTCCAATCAGGGAGTTGGTAAAAGATTATAAGCGGCACCCCAAATAACATAATAGTCACTATACACTATGTAATTTGAAAGGGTTGCATCATCTCAAATGGATTTTTATTACTTAAAACTGCTGGTTCTCTGTTTGGTGGCTTAATGTGAAACAGCTAGTTTTGACAGAATACCAATACATTTACAATACAGTATGCAAAAATCGAAACTACTTACATGTTAATAATTTTTTTCTCATCCAGCATCTCTGTCCCTCTTCCCGTATATAAACACAGCTGCTAGTGTTGTTTGGTGACTGACACCAAACACGTCATTATTTATAGTTCAGTTAGTGCACTCCTTCGTGCCATTGAAACTTTGCTACTCACACTATTTATACTAACAACTCAAAGTAGAATAGTGCATCAATATGTCATTTGGGTAGCTTTTTTGTTAACAAGCTTCAATCAAGTAAATAACAAATTCATGGACAAGCTTCAACAGAATATCTGCTAGAGAAGCCATCATGATTCATGTTTAAAAATGGGCCTGTGAAGTGAAGTTTCTTCTTCTTCTTCTTTTTCGGCTGCTCCCGTTAGGGGTCGCCACAGCGGATCGCTTTTCTCCACACTACGCTGTCCTCTACATCTGCCTCTTTCACCCCAACTACCTGTATATCATTCTTCATCACATCCATAAACCTCCTCTTCCTCTTTTCTTCCTGCCTATTACCTCCATCCTCAGCATTCTTCTACCAATATACTGCATGTCCCTCCTCTGCACATGTCCAAACCATCTCAACCTATCCTCCCTCACCTTGTCTCCAAAACATCCTACATGCGCCGTTCCTAACTCATTTCTAATTCTGTCCATCCTCGTCAATCCCATTGAAAATCTCAACATCTTCAACTCTGCCACCTCCAGTTCCTCCTCCTGTTTTTCCTCCAGCTCTTCCTCCTGTCTTTTTGACAACACCACTGTCTCTAAACCGTACAACATTGAGACACAAGACAAGTTTAAACCTCTAAAATAAACCGAGCTGTGGGGTCAAATAAAGGTCACTGAATATTGTTCTGCCATTAGAGATGAAAGAAACGTGAGTTATAAAGGGAATGGAATTGAAGAGAATGGAAGAGGTAGTAGTAGGTGCATGTGTTTTGATAGAAGATAAGATTAGATAGGTGAGACGTTGTAGGACTGTCTGAGGGTGATAAGTGAGACATACAGAAAAAACATTTTACAAGAAACATTTTACAAGTTATTGTGTTACCCACAAAAATATTACTTGGTCATTTATTTGTTTGAGTCCAAATCATGTATAACATTGAACTAATTGCATTATGTTAAAGATGGTTGGAAGCAGAAAGGCACATTCATTCATGTTTTAAGCCATTTATTCCCTAACACCTCACAACAAAAACGTCCCGGGTTCGATTCCCAGGCAAGGGGTCTTTCTGTGCGGAGTTTGCATGTTCTCCAAGCGCTTGTGTGGGTTTTCTCTGGGTACTCCGGTTTCCTTCTACAGTCCAAAAACATGTACATTAGGTTAAATAGTGCTTTTAAAGTGTGTGTGTGTGTGTGTGTGTGTGTGGTTCACCTATGTGTGGCCCTGCAATGGACTGGTGACCTGTCCAGGGTGTACCCCTGCCTCTCGCCCTATGTGTGCTGGAATAGGCTCCAGCAAACCCCTGTGACCCCGAATTAGGTATATGTGGGTTAGAAGATGAATGAATGTTGTTCATGTTGAAAATGTTAATTTTGTTGTAAATAGATTTTCCTTTTGTATTGTTTCATAAACATGACCCTTTTCTCCCTTTCCCCCTTTTTCAAGGAGTTTGGAGTCCCTTTCATGGAGACGAGTGCCAAGACGGGCATTAACGTGGAACTGGCTTTCCTCGCCATAGCAAGGCAGGTTCTGTTATGAAAACTGATCTTTTGTGTGTAATCATAAAACAATTAGCTATTAATGTTTAGAAGACGTTCTTATACTGTTTTAAAAGAAAAGGTAGCTTTTCAAAATATAAAAACCCTTATAATTTCCTATTGTAGTCTTATAGCTTCCATCATTAGTGCCAAGGTCACTTGTTTGGTGTGGTGGCAATGGACAGTTATATTGTTGTTTTTGTTATTAATTATAATAATAATAATAGTCATCAATGCAATGCACCAATTAATTTATCGAATATTTCAATTCTTTGTAATTCTCATGTATTTATTTCTACTGTCTCCATTGTTCTGGCTAAGATTGATATTGTTTTCAGTCACTTGCGACTATACAGATAAAACTATTCACCCCCACTTTTGTGTTTAACATTTAAATATTAACATTTGCCATGTCTCAACATTATTCTGATGAAGTATAATGTAATTCGACTAAAAACAAGAAACTGAACAAATTGACAAATTTCACAGTATGTATGAGGTTTTCCCTAACACTTGAGAAGCTCACTTCCTGTTCCTGTTAGAGCGTTGAAACTTGTGCTGCATAACAATCTATATGTGTACTGGTTTGGGTGACTAGTTAGATTAGTTTTTCAAGCTGTGCCACTACACCTCCTGGGATCACACCTTCCAGCCTCTGCCCAGCCCTGATTGCTGGAGATGTTTGCTGGAGATGACTTGGGCCATATAGTGTTGCTGATACTTCTATTCTTCTTATTGGTGTTGGTGTTTTCTTTCTATCTTTAACACAGAGAGCTGAAGCACAGATCAGCCCAACAGCCCCATGAGCCAAAGTTCCAGATCCATGATTACATTGAATCCCAGAAACAGAAGTCCAACTGTTGCGGTGCACTCATGTGATGACCTCAGCTCTGCATACCGAGACAAAGAAAAGACAAATCAATATGGAAGAAAGCAACAGTGACAAAATTCATGAGGAAAAACCAGTGATGATAATATAATGAGAATGTGTGTGCGTGCGTGCGTGCGTGCGTGCGTGCGTGAGTGCGTGCAGCATCACAGCCATTTTGCTTTTTCCATCAGGTGTACAATTTGTCTCACAGAATGTGTGTTTTTTGTCCTTGTTTTCTGGCTCTATAATTAAAATTGAAGCTGATAAATTGGTACTGAGGAATACAGAAGCTGCATGGGCTTCTTGGCGCACTTTGTCTTTATTTAATTCTCTCAATCATTTCATCTTCATTTTAACAGTAATGCTAATAATAAATGTCAAACCTATACAGCTCTAAGCACATTAACTAGCATTGAAAAAATGTTTGAAGCCATATTTCTGTGTTAATGAACGTATGTATATAGAAATATAGTGATTCTGGAGTTCTAGCTTGTTCTTGTGTTTGGTGTATTGTAGACTCTGGAGTGAAAAGTCTTCAATTGAAAAGCAAATCCATGGACTACATTTACACTTCACACATCAGTCTGTAACTTTTTTGGGGTTTCTTAAGAAAAGGTTCTACTAAGCAGGTACGATCATAAAACGATCATTCAGTTTGCTGTAATCTGTATCAACACAATGGTTTGTATTTCAAGATTTGTGAGGTATTTTGATGAGCTTGCTATAGAATTGCTTTGTGGAAACTTGATTATTGATCTATGATTATTGCCATTAGTCTTCTTTAGTTGTTACTTGTAACTCAGTGACTTTGTTTCTGAGATCACAAAGTGCCAAAACACACAGCTTTGTATAGAATCTGTACAAATTTCTATTTTGTAATGTCGAGTGTTGTTGCATTGTGTGTATTAAGTTACGTATGTCGACTTACAGGAGTGGTTGTGTAAGGGAGACGAAAGTCTTCTGTGCCCATAAAGTTTATTTACTTTTGTGTACATGTGTTTCTTCTTATCTTCTTTACAAATCTTCTAATTCAGATTTTTTTTATTGTAATTCGTTGGTACTACTCAGAAAAAAAAGATTGAACCCTACCTCCACCCCTATCAAATCTATTTTGATGCCCCAGCGGTGGAGAGTGCATTTTGTACCTGGGCCTTCAGTGGGGACATACCGTTCTGATACATGTCTTAATACTGGCACTATCATGTTGTGATTACAGAAACCATCTATACTATATTAAACACAATATAACACGGTGTGGCATTACTGACAGCTCCAAACCTCTACACTACAACCGCAACTGTACATCACCAGGTACATTATCTGGAGCAGTTTAGAATCAATATTTAGCTACTAATAATGACAAAAACATAAAAAATAATGTGACAAAATGTATAATCCATTGTAAGGTTTTAAAGCAGTGTTACCGGATGTAGGATCTTTAAGGATCAAAGTCTAACTTATCTGGAAAAATCCAGTCTAAAATATATTTTTACGTTTGTTCGAGACAAAGTTAATTTCTTCTCAATCAGCTATTGTAGGTGTGTTTTAATAGTCTGTAAACTTTAAAAGTGACTATCGCAGTGCACATCGGGCGAGGGGCAGGGGTAAGGGTACACCCTGTACAGGTTGCCAGTCCATCTCAAGACCACACATAGACGAACAACCATTCACACACACACATTCACTCCTATGAACAATTTAGAATCACCTAATCTGCATGTTTTTGGACTGTGGGAGGAAACCGGAGTACACAAGAGGAAACCCACGCATGCACTGGGAGAACATGCAAACTCTGCACAGAAAAATCCACGGGGTGGAAATCAAACCCGGTACCTTATTGTTGTGAGGCGACTGTGCTAACCAATATGCCATCGCACTGCCCATGCAGTTACATATGGACAAAAAAATGTAACATCTACATACATACATAGTGGAAACAGTGCTGCTGAGAGTAACTCAGAATGAATGAACACAACTCACGACTGCAGAAGAACACATCAGGTTCTACTCCTAGATGTTACACTAGAACCGGAGTGTGATGCTACAGTGGGCTCCACTGACTATTTCTTGGAGTAAACATACACTATATGGATAAAAGGATCAGACCCCATTTTCTAAATAAACCATTTTCAATTTAGTCTCTCTTGTTTAATAATAATCTGCAAATACTTTGTACTAGATTCTGGAATGTGACACTGTGAATTTTCCTATTTTAATCTTATAGAATTGCAGTGGGTGTAAAGGACAGCACTCCAATCACAATGCAACATTTAATTTTGGAGGTTAAAATTCCAGTAAAAATAAAATTGTAATGTCACAGCATATAGAGACGGCATATAAAACTGTGTGCTCACATATCTGTAAAGGAAGAAAAGAAAAAAAGGACTGGGGATGATACTTGGGTGAGGTAAAATTAAAGTGTTTGCAAAGCACTATAAATGTTTGTCTTTGCCTTAGTGACCAAGTGTCATAATTCTTTAATCTCAATAATCCTTATTGGTAAATCTAAACATAAAATATGTAGTGTACATAAAACACTGATCTAAATTATTTATATGACAATCCATTTCTGAGAGTCAGTGATTTGATTTATATAGATTACGATCGCCCTCTAATGGCTGAGAGCGAAAATGAACATACAACGCGAACATGAAACATATGGAATACAAATGACAATGATAATCCGATATACTCACCCACGCGCAGAAAGAAAGAAAGAAAGAAAGAAAGAAAGAAAGAAAGAAAGAAAGAAAGAAAGAAAGAAAAAGCAAAGAAAAGAATTTCCTTTAAACTAATGTCTGATAAGGAAGTGAGGGAAAAAAAACTAGCAGGTTTATGTGGTACAAGGTACCAGGTGTCAGGTGTAGCAGAGAAATATGTGAGGGTGGTGCACGACATGTATGAGGACAGTGTGACAGCAGTGAGGTGTGCAGTAGGAATGTCGGACTGGTTCAAAGTGAAGGTGGGATT
>JAOTRA010000018.1:4929563-4955147 GCA_026260255.1 Pseudolaguvia tuberculata
GGGGGTACACCCTGGACGGGTCGCCAGTCCATCTCAGGGCAACACATAGACAAACAACCATTCACACACACATTTACACACACATTCACTCCTATGGACAATTTACAATCACCAATCCACTTAATCTGCATGTTTTCGGACTGTGGGAGGAAACCGGAGCACTCGGAGGAAACCCATGCAAGCGCTGGGAGAACATGCAAACTCCGCACAGAAAGATCGCGCCCCGGGATTGGAACCCGGGACCTTCTTGTTGTGAGGCGACTGTGCTATCCACTACGCCACCGTGCCGCCCCAAAAACATGCATTACTAAACATGAGATGTTGTAATGCTCGAGCTACAGAGCTTCTCATCACTAGGTTTGCCATCCGTCCCTAGGAACAAGGGCTCATCCTATATTTGGAAATTATATACCTGTACACCCTTTGTCCCATACTTCCAAATAGTCCACCATTCGTGCAGACCATCCCCCCTACATGCCATAAAGGAATAATGTGAGATTGTCCTTGATTTTGTACTCCAGACTGCCATGTGCAATTGGATTTGAGGTTTAATACCCTCAGGGGGTGGCTTTTTTCTGGTTTCCGCCCAAAGTCTAAAACTGATTGGGCATTCTAAATTGCCAGTAGAGTGTGTGGGTGTGTGTGGGAAAGGTTGGTGTGTGGTTGTTCGTCTATATGTGGCCCTGCAATGGATTTGTAACCTGTCCAGGGTTTACCCCTGCCTTACACCCTATCTGCGCTGGGATAGGCTCCAGCAGAAACCTGTGACCCCGTAGGGAATAAGCGGGTTTATTCATTCATTCATTCATTCATTCATTCATCTTCTTGCCTGCTTATTCCCAAATCCGGGGTCACGGGGATCTGCTGCACCTATCCCAGCGCACAGAGGGCGAGAGGCGGGGGTACACCCTGGTCGGGTCGCCAGTTTATCTCAGGGCAACACATAGACAAATAACCATTCACACACTATAGACAATTTGCAATCACCAATCGACCTAATCTGCTTGTTTTTGGACTGTGGGAGGAAACCGGAGTACCCGAAGGAAACCCATGCAAGCGTGGGGAGAACATGCAAACTCCTCACAGAAAGATCCCGGCCCGGGATTCGAACCCTGGACCTTCTTGTTGTGAGGCGACGCTACACCACCGCGCCGTCATAAGCAGGTTAGAAGATAATTGAATGAATGAATGAATGAATTATACCCTCAGGTTTAGGTCAGAACTAATAATGGTCAAAGGGAGGGCAAATATCTTGGTAGTGATGCTCTGGCAAGCTTCCAGCTTCAAATATTTAGATCTACATCCAGCTACACAAGTTTCGGCAAATGTATACACGGGTCTGGGAGAAATCTGGCAATTGACAGTGGAAACTATTTGTTCATGAGTGTTCTCTGTGACGCAGTGGTATATTAGGAGAATGTCATTGAAATGCGTGAAGGAGAAAAGTCTTTATTAAGATTTTTAAATATACTTTCAATCTTGAAACTATTTTACTATTTACGCTAAGCCAGAGCGCTTTATTTTTCTCTCTTCCTGTGTCATATCCTTTCCATGTGTGGGCTTTGCAAGTCATTTAATGCTTTCACACACCCACACTTGTCCCCTTTTCCACATCTGGTCTGCACCATGAAGGACTGACGAGGTGTAAAAAGCAGCAGTACAGCTGAGTATTAACATGCAGTTTGTTCCCGAGATTCTAATCACGATTAAAAGTCTTTAATCTTACGATTATAAAGTGTCTTAATACAATCCGGGTCCACGTCCAGACATCTGTGTAAACAAAGAAATAGGCTTGTGCTGAGATTGTTAAACCTGTGTTGGATCTACACTAACCTTATTGTTGCTCAAAGCAGAATCCAGACATGTTACCACCTATGACTCAGTGAGATATAAAACAACCTTTATGTAATAAATTAAGGGACACAGACAACATGTAGTCTACCACCCAGTTTAAATCTAGAAAATAAGTGAACGGAAAACTGTATGAGAAACACATTTAGGTTGGATTGTTTAATATACAAAGCATAATTATTGCAGTAACGTGTTGAAAATTGCTGGTTTATTTGGTAATCAATGACTGTCTAACATAACTACAAATCAGGAAATAAATCTGGAGTTAGCTAGTATGTTGATCTTAGTTGATTCATAATATCATTGATATCATTTAACAAAATTCATGTTTAGTCCTTTTGTTGGACTCCAATAAAACCATATCTCAGCCACAAAAAAAATATGAACAGCTAAGCTATACCTGTTTCTACTGTTCATGCACCACCAAGCAACCACTGTGGGCCCCTGAGAAAGGCCCTTAACCACCAATTGCTCACTTGTAAGTCGCTCTGGAGAAGGGCGTCTGCCAAAGACGTAAATGCAAAGACAAAAGAGAAGTTACTTTTGCTTATCTGCATTTTGTCTCCTTGTCCAGATCACTTGTCGTTTTCTACCTACCCAAGTTCTCACACATCACACCACTGCTGAGCTTCATCCATTGACTTCCAATAGCTGCACACATCAGGTTCAAAGCACTGCCACAAACAAAGAACAAAAAGCCAAGAACACCACTGCAAAGCCAAGAACACCACTGCACCAACCTACCACTTGTCCATTGTCTGCATTTAGTTTGTCTTGTACGTAGCACCATGGACCAGGAGAAATGTTATTTCATTTTACTGTATATACTGTCACATATGGTTGAAAGGACAATTAAACTTCTTTGACTCTCTTTGACCTTCAAACACTAATCACTCTGCACATAGCACCTTGCTCCCTCAGATCTACCAGCACTGCACATCTTGTTTTACCTCCTAGATCTCAAGGCCGGTCTGCCTCAAGTCTTTTCTCTGTTCTGGCACTAAGATGGTGGAATGAACTTCCTATCAATGTCAGAACAGTAGAGTCACTGGCGGTCGTCAAGAGACGTCTGAAGACAAACCTCTTTGCTACACTAACACATAAACACACACAAAAACAACAACAAAAAAAGAAAGCTCTTACTCTACAACAGTTGTTGGAGTGTGTGATTGTATGTGTATCAGTAGAGAAATGTTCTAGGTTATAACCATAAGAACTTTTTTGTTTGTACGTCGCTCTGGACAAGAGAGTCTGCTAAATGCCGAACTGTAACTTTATATAATGTATATGTAACTAGATTAAATAATAGAGGAACAAACACTAGATAAACCCATACATAAACCCATAAACACCTGATAAAGTCCCTCATGGGATCAATAAAGTATCTCACAATATTTTTAGCAAACATTGATGCATAGTTACTTTTTATGCCATAAATTGAATTAAAAAAAGGATTATTATTATTATTACACTGTGCAAAAGTCTGGGCACTCTAAGACTTCCAGAGTTTTAGATTCTATTTTTTATACAAGGTTTCAGACATTATTCAGCTTGTTATACTGCCAATTTTAAAGCTTTACAAATACTTTGACTTTTCAAACTTTATGTACACACTTGCAGACACTCAACAACTACGGGTTCCATTATGCAGCTATGTAAGACTCTAAAAAAGAAAGTTATTGATGCCCACAATGCAGGAGAAGGCTACAAGAAAATAGCAAAGCATTGTCAGATTGCAGTTTCCACAGTGATAAATGTAATTAAGAGATGTCCGTTCAGGGGAACTGTGGAGATCAAGATGATATCTGGAAGACCAAGAAAACTCTCGGAGAGAACTGCTCGTATGCTGGTACGAAAGGCAAATCAGTTACCTTTCACCTAAAGTAGACAACCCAAAATGAGGTTCTTTTGAAAATCTAAATTAATTCCTTAAAGTGAATACCTGATGCAATGGGTTAACCATGAAACTCACGACGCGTTAAAGAAGTTATATATTAATAATATAATAATGTTATGTACCATTTCATTTTCTTTATTTAGATTAACTTCTAGATAGTGAGAACGATGGATCCTTAGTGAAGCAGATGGTCAGCAAGCTGAACTTCAGTGTTATGACAAATCCTTCAATGTTTTTATGCTTCCGGCTTGATGCTTTTGCAAGTCATGAAAGGATGTTAAAAATGAATCTATTTTATTTATGGTTTAATAAATCTGTGTTTCCTGTAGGCGTGACATAGTTTCAATTTCCACAGTATTATAACCTTGTCTTAAACACACAAATTCCTGTGTACATGTACAGTATGCATGTGTGTATGTATGCATGTGTGTATGTATAAACACAAACAAATAACTTAATACTAAATGGTTATACACAACTCCCCCTAGCTTATCACCAGCTAACAGGGAACATGCTCAGAACACTTATGCTAAAGCTAATGTTCTCTTAATGTTCTTTCAGTGACATTACAGTACAGTCGAATGTCTAACATGTCTAACAAATCTAAAGAATGTGTGTATGGGTGTGTCTACTTTGGCAACATCATTTATGGACGCAGTGACAAATGACATTTCTTTTGCAGTCAATAATTAAATAAATACAATACAATAAATTAGTATAGGAAAATTATACGTGTATAGACAAAAACCCTAAGGGTATCCTTAATTATAATTTATTCTTTTTTTTACCAACAAAAACCGTAGATTAAATAGTTACATGGAAAATATGCATATGGTGCCAAAAACCAGAATTAGGCATTACATTAGTGTTGAGCCAAAAACTATATACAATGCTCCCCACAATTATTAGCACCCTTGTTTAAGATGTGTCTCTCTAATAAATTATTTTATTTTTAGTACAATATGGAACCACAATGCAAAAAAAGAGAAAAATACTAACTTTAAGTGCAATACAGTTATTAAGTGGGTGGTAAAAATCCTATTAAGAGATATGTATCTTATCAGCTTTCTCTGTGTGGACTGGTTCTCAAAGCAAGAAGGTAACAT
The DNA here is from genome assembly GCA_026260255.1 of Pseudolaguvia tuberculata. Classification (NCBI taxonomy): domain Eukaryota; kingdom Metazoa; phylum Chordata; class Actinopteri; order Siluriformes; family Sisoridae; genus Pseudolaguvia; species Pseudolaguvia tuberculata. The sequence continues at coordinate 4,934,418 of JAOTRA010000018.1, forward strand.
GTACAGGGGAGTGAGAGACTGGGTTGTGTAATGCAATGCATGTTTGTTAATGTGTGGACTCTACGATGGACTGGCAACCTGTCCAGGGTGTACCCCTACCTGTATAAGTGGGTTAGAAGATGAATGAATGAATGAATGAATGAATGAATGAATGAATGAATGAACCTACGTGGATGGAATCTCAGTGCCATACAGTATGTGTCGATATGAAAAAGTTCAAAGCAGAATTAACTGTGTGTCTTAAATCCTATGAAAGCTTGGAAAGTTGGTATTACGTTCTATAGTCAATACGACAATAAGAGACTAGTTTAAAAGTGTGTGTTTCCACTTTTCTTGAGCATGTTTTGCACGCAACACAAACAGTAAACAACAGTCTGCGTTTCTACACTTCATTTAATCGCTGTTCAAGACCCCCTCCTTATTGTTGTTCTGCTGCCCCAGAACTGAAAGACAGCTGTGTTGTGTCCAGATGTGCCAAACAGCAGGGCATTTGTAGGGCAGTGCTTGAGGGGACTCTCTGTTTGTGTAGTGTCGGTTGTGTATATAGGAGGATGAACAACAGGGGGGTTAGAATGTCACAGTTCAAGGGGCAGCATTTGTGAGGAAAGCAGGCATGCATCTCCCCTGTTATCACTACCCGACTTCGTTGACAGCCAGTGCTGGAAATGTCTTTCTTTACCGTCTCACTCTTGCTTAACAGTAACATGGCCTGGCTCTGAGCGAACTGTGGGTCCAAGAGAGAAAATATGATATGAGCCATTCACGCAGTGTATCAGTGCCAAATGATCAGTGTTTTGTATGTACAGCTGGCTTGGAACAGACACTTGCAGCTATTTTATTATTGAGCAATTGTTCCATTCGTTCTTTTGCGTTCCTGCTTGGTCTATATTACTACCTGCTTTAGTTCTTTTGTTTTGTTTGTTGTATGTGTTGTTCATTCATTCATTCAATCATCGTCTTACCCGCTTATTCCCGAATCCCAGCACACATAGGGCGAGAGGCGGGGGTACACCCTGTACGGGTCGCCAGTCCATCGCAGGGCAGCACATAGACAAACAACCATTCACACACACACACACACATTCACTCCTGTGGACAATTTACAATCACCAATAAACCTAATCTGTATGTTTTTGAACTGTGGGAGGAAACCGGAGAGAACATGCAAACTCCGCACAGAAAGATCCTGGCCCGGGATTCGAACCCGGGACCTTCTTGTTGTGAGGCAACTGTGCTAACCAATACACCACCGCGCCTGTGTTGTTCAGTAATATCAATAATGTGAACGACGTGTTAGAATGTATCAGACAATAGATGATAATAGATTATTGTAACCATCTAAGTGTAACATGAAATTGAAGTTTACTAATAAAAGGTTTGCGTAAAGAACATCATATGAGTAGTCTAAAGGAAGTAATGCAATAAGCTTGTTCTCTTGGCGTTTGGTGTGAACACAGCTTTAGACCACTGACCGGAATGTTGTGAGAGTTGTGGGACCACTCAGCCGCCACTGCTGGGCCCTTGTTCAAAGTCCTTAAATCCAAACGAATCAGTTGTAGTTTACAAACTCTGGTTAGAAATACCATAACATGTAATGGAAATTCTAATGATCAACAATGCCTGTCTTTTAATTAGATAGCGCAAACACCTGTAACACTTCTCCAACTGAATGTTTCTTCCTTCGTTTCTAGTTCACTACATGTGTTGTTCATCAACATCATCCTCATTCTTGCCTTGCCTGAGAATGAGCCATTGCACGCACTTGTAAAACGTTTCCAACTCAGCTGTGATGTAACTACTCAGGTCAAGCAGCGTAGGTTTTTTTTTTTTCTCACCAAGGGAGTCTTTACTGCCCACTCACTCTCTCGCTCACTCACACTCACACAGAGTGATACATGCATAGCAGAATAACTTCCCACAATCATGCACAGCGAGATGTATTACTCCATCCCAATCCTCCTGATCGTTTCTCTGCCATCATTCATACTGTCTCACAATGCTTTAGTTCCTAATTCTGGTGGAAGATGGCGTCTGAGACATTAGCCACCTGTCACCACACATGCACAAACTCCATCTGCTGTGGAGATGCTCAAACAACTCTGGATGCTCAAACTGTCTCCTAGATTCAGCCTAGCATTGAGGAAGTTTTTTCTTTGCAGATACATTGTGTAGGCTTGATAGGTTTTCATTTGTTGATGCTCATGCATATAGCTAGCTGTTTGGTTGCGTATAGCTAGCTGTTAGTTTGTTTTGGTTTCACTTGTTTGTCTGTTGAGAATTCCGGATAATTGACTCAACGTGCTTTTTCGAGTCAGCGGTTCTGGGAATTCTTTGAAAGTGTAATGCAATCTCACACAGTTTACATTGTTTTATTGTGAATATGGGTAGTGCTTATTATAGAAATGGGGGGGGGGGGTGTTTCCCTAATAGTTGAATGTTTAGAATTACTGTACACACCACAAACATTCTATTAAAAAAATAATTATGCAAATCAAAACAGTTACGCAATAGGCCAGTCATCCAATTCTATATTGTTTGACTCTTAAATTTGAAATTATGGAAATATTATAGTCTGTATAAGCTTTTTAGTTACTGTAATAACCTGTCCAATCTAATTCATGCGGTTATCAAACAGCCAAATACTTTGCAAGAGAAGCAATAAGAATCAATTTGGGTTCATGTCAAACAATGGAATAAAGAAAACTTTAGTCAGGTTGACTTATATTGTGGTTTTGCTTCAGTGGTAGTTCTGGACCAGTTAAGCCAGTCGTGATTTGTGGAAATTGCTTACCCCTAGCCGCAGCAAGTATCCTGTCTTGTGGCTTATATATACAGTACATATCGGTAACAGCACTAAACTCAAATTAAAAAATAAACAACAAAAGCTATCAGAATATTTCACATTCCTCTTCCTGTTTATTCTTTAATTAGGGGTCAGAGGGGTCTGATGAAGCTTATCCCAGTGTGTGTGTGCGTGTGCGTGCGCGTGCGTGTGCGCATGCGTGTGCGTGTGTGTGTGTGTGTGTGTGTGTGTGTGTGTGTGTGTGTGTGTGTGTTGGTAAAAAAGCCTGCATTTAACCTTAAGGGCCTTAGATCAGCGGGGCACGTTAGGGGTGTACGTGTGTATATGTGTGTGTGTGCTGTACTGATAACAGGGGTGTGGATCTGCCTGTGTATCATTGACGCCTAACACACCACAAATAAAACATATTCAAAACAGACAAACAACATGAAATCGAAATGAATCTGGTGAAATTGTTCGGAATCTGAAATTGCTGAAAATCTGACCAAAATAGAAATAAACAGAAATAAAACAGAAACCGATGTTTTGAGTTCTTGTCTTGTGTTTATGATACATTGCTTGTAAAATCCCCTCGGATGTCTTCCTGCCAGTTATGTCGACTTATTAGGCTGACATGAGCATGTTACTCGTTTACCTTGCATGTTAAACACAGCCCATGTGGAGAGAATTTCACTCTGACCTCCTAAAGAAGGAATGTGCACTCATAGACCATAGATTTATCTTCTTACCCGCTTATTCTTTAATTCTGGGTCACAAGGGTCTGCTCGAGCCTATCTCAGTACAGGAATTACAGCGTACACCCTGGGCAAGTTGCCAGTCCATCCCAGGGCCACACATATTAGAATCACTAATCAACCTAATGTACATGTGTTTGAACTGTGAGAGTAAACTGGATTAACCGGAGAAATATATTCCGAGACCATGCAAAGTCCTCACAGATAGACCCCTTACCCAGGAACTGAAATCTGAAACTGGAATCTTCATGCTATGAGGTGACAGTGCTAACGATTATGCCACTGTGCCAACCTTACCTCATAGTCGTACAAAGTAATTAAAGTTTATAAATAATTAAAGTTTATGACTTTAATTACCTCAAAAAAAATTTTCTATTGACATGTATCGTCAATTTAATCCATGGAACTTATTGCTCCATTAGGAGTAACCCATTTTCCATTAGCATTCCTGACTGTTAAACTCAATAAGGGGGAAAGGGATTCAATTTTTGTCACATACAGAGTACAACATATAGTGAAATGTTTTCTTCACATATCCCCATCTTAGTCAGTCAGCTATTATACAGAGCTCCTGGAGCAGGAAGGGTTAAGGCTCAAGGAGCCAACAGTGGCAGAGGTGGGGCTAGAACCAAGATCTTCCTGCTCTATCGATCAATAACCGGAAACTTAACCATTGAGCTACATACTTGATTGGCTGAATAAATAATTCAGTGGAATAATGTAATGGTGTAACAGTGTTCACAGTAAATTGTAGGGTAGATATTATGTAAAAAATTGATGTGTTTTAGACACACTGTGGTTTTTTTTTTATTCCTTCTTTCAGTCCTCTCATGGTTCTCCCCACCTCTTCTCATGCATGTGGTTGGTTAGTGGTAAACACTACCCAGGTTGTGGCTGCTGTCAGCAGAAATGAAGCTGGTCTGCTGTATGTTTAGTTTTGAATTCTGTGGCTCATCTGGGAGTTCAGGCAGTGAGCTGATTGGTGAGAGCTGGAGTGGTGCTTAAATGCACTTCCAGCTCATTGAACATGTTGGTCTTGTTTGGCCATGTAGCATTTTTTGTGGTTCATATGGCACAAACAGAACAACAGGAAATGAAACACCACAGATCTCTGAATGCAACCACATGACATTTTGGTTTTTTAACTGAATACTTGTGGAAAATGGAAAAAAATTTCTAGAAACCTTTATGTATATTACCAGCAGTTGTGTATTTCTTGAGCTTGTATGACTTGATGGGTTTTTAGGTTACGGTAATTTGTTGATTCGCTTGTATCTTTTTTTATCTTTATGTTGATGTGCATTAAGACAAGGCTGGTTTTTTTTTTTTAGATTTTAGAGTTTTTGATTTTTTGTGAAGTGCAGTTGGCGTTCCAGTTCATCCTAAAGGTGTTCCATATGGTTGAGGTCTGCTTTAGGTCTCTTAATTCATTAGGTAAACCTGTGGACTGAACATTAACAGGTTTCTCCGGCTGACGAGTGGGCCAAGGGGACCGTTGCGACAACATTTAGAAGTTCCAGTTTCCACAATCCTTTAATCGTAATGTACCGTATCTTCTGAGGTCAATGACTGTTAAACATGATACAGTACTATACAGTAGAGTACTGCAATGCATACCATACATTCTTTATTAATTAATTATTAATATAAATCAGAGACAACATTATATTGCCATACTTGCTAAAACAATTAAATGTGCCATTCTTGGTTACGGTGATATCTATCGCCGAGGTCATGCTCCTGTTCTTTATTGTCTAAATTGATTGCCGTCAATTGTGCTTTTATACACAGTCAATAACACGCTTGAGTGAACTACTGAAGGTCTATCATTCTGATCTTAAATTATGCATGATGGCCAGGCAGGTTCTAAAGAGTGAACAACAGGACAATGGTACTGCAGGGTACACCACACAAGCAACCTATGGGCAGTAGGCCATGATTACTGAATAGTTGCTACTATATGTTTGCATACACTGTTGTATGTGTTGTTTAGTAATATAAAAAATGTGAACGACGTGTTGTCACGCAAGCCAATCAGCATAATCAGTTTTTTAGCATGTATCAGACAATAGATTAGCATTATTGTGACTATATGTGTGTATATGTTTGCATACACTTTGCCAGCATACTTATCTTCACCAAACTTTTGCCACCAAGTTGAAAGCAAATAGTTTCTGTATGCTATAGCATCAAGATCATCCTTTACCAGTACTTACAGGCACAATCACTGTTTCAGCATGACAATGCCCCTATGCATAAAGTCCCTAAACTCCATAAAGACATAATTGTCTTGGCTAACTGATTTAATCAACAATTCATACCATCAACACTAAATCTTAGTAAAATAATAAATGAATAGAAATAGGATGTTCCATATATCTTAAAGTATACTTTAGAGCCTTTCCTATGGGAGCCTATGTTGTAATATTTCAGAATGTAATATTAACGAAACTTCTCATTGTAGCCTCTGGCACATCCTCTCAGAAAACAGTGGCATGGGGTAAGATGCAGATGAACAAACTTGTGCTTAATCAGAACACAAACAGTGAGAGACAGAATAGCATCCTAAACATCGAGGAAAAACACATTCCATAAAAGTTATACACTGAATTGGATTCATTCATTCACTCATTCCCATGGGTCTAAAGCCCTATCCCATCACACATAGGGAAAAGGGCAAGAGTACACTTTAGACACTCCACCAGTCCGTTGCAAGGCCACACACAGATGAACAACCACACACACCCACACACACACGCACTCCTATGAGCAATGTAGAATCACCATAGAACCTAATGTATATAGTTTTGGACTGTGGGAAGAAACTGGAGTACCCTGAGAAAATCCACGCAAGCGTAGGAGAGTATGACAACTCTGCACAGAGAGACTCCTTGCCCGGGAATCGAACCCGGAACCTTCTTGCTGTGAGGCCACCATGCTAACCGCACTGCAAAATATCTGGCACGCAGATGTCTTATGCTACTTATAAACTGAGATTACGAGCCCTCTCTTAATGGTAATGCTTCCAATTCCGTCTATGCCATGTACAATTTGGGAATTTAATATCACATTGACACATGACAGTTATTGCGATTACGATTTGATTTGTAATTTTAATTTCAAGCTGAGTCAACCTTCAGCTCAGACTTCTAAATAGTGCAGCACATACTTCGATGCTTTAATTTATTCTAGTCTAGTGGATGATCTTATTGAGGCTATTATGCAGTCAATGTGGCCTAAAGAACAGAACAGAAAAGATAATCAATTATTTATTTGTTTAATATCTGAGGGTCTATACAAGATCTCATCTTGTGGAATTTAAATGATCAAATGGTTGAAAGTATTCATAAGACCAAAATTTTGTTCTTTGACATTAACTGCCATTAACTCACTGTATTTGATAGAGGAGGGATGCTGCATGGATGTTCTATGCAGTCAAATAAAAAGTTACATGCAATAAAACCTTATATACTTATTCAAGGCACTGTACTATGGATCTGGATGTAGCCCATGAGTATTTGCGATGTGAATGTAGGCTATAGATTCAAATATTTCTTGTATTGAATCTGACACAACTTCTATTGAATTTGCATTGTATTAACAATTAACATGTTCCGCATTATTCATTCATTCATCTTCTTACCTGCTTATTCCCGAATTCGGGGTCACGGGGGTCTGCTGCGCTTATCCCAGCACACATAGGGCGAGAGTACACCCTGGATTGGTTGCCAGTCCATCTCAGGGCAACACATAGACAAACAACCATTCACACACTCCTATGGAGAATTTAGAATCACCATTCGCATGTTTTTGGATTGTGGGAGGAAACTGGAGCACCCGGAGGAAACCCACGCAAGCGCGGGGAGAACATGCAAACTCCGCACAGAAAGATCCCTGGCCGGGATTCGAACCCGGGACCTTCTTGTTGAGAGGCGACTGTGCTATCCACTACGCCACCGCGCCGCCTGTTCCGCATTTGCAGTAAGTAAATGCCGCTGTGTGTGGCCATTGTATTTGAGGAACCTGGTTCTGGAAAGTCCTTGAATTTGACATTAAGGTGTGAGAAGCCAGTGTGCCATTCATTCATTCATTTACATTTACAGTATTTTCGCATCCTTATCCAGAGTGACTTACATTTATCTCTTTTATAAAAGGGGTAGCCGAGATAACATGGTGGTGGTTGTAATTCAACCCTGGGCTTCCAAATAGAATTCCAACACGTTAACCACTGTACTACCATTTCCTCCAGCTAATATGTCACAATTACAGTCATTTTCAGACATTTATTTTTTACAAAAACAGACTGTTGTTTTTGTTCATTGGATTCCAATGGAATAAGGGGGTGTAGAAGATGAACGAACAAATGTTTTCCATGTTCTACTACTAATTACAAGTATCTTTGAGTAATTTTATTTAAAAACAAACCTCAGCATGTCACTGTTCCAAATGCTTTAGGAACCACATGCAGTTTACTTTGGCCCACCAGGTTAATAGGTTACTTACTTACGTTATGATAAGGAAGGATGAGTTACATCTAGCATTCAATTATTTACACTATATATTTGGTTTGCTGGTTAATTCGTTCTGTCTACAATCTTTAAAAAGTTAGAAAGTTTGCTTTTTTCTTGTCTAGACTTGTCTATCCATGACGCCTGAGATTAAGCTGGCTTTCAGTGATATTTTCCTTGTTCTAATTTTTTTTTAATTGGTTGTGGTCTAGTTCAAGATTGTCTTGCTTCCTTAAAACTGATGTATTACCCCTTATTTATTATAAAAGTATATCATTTAAAAAGTCATACTGGTTGGTTAATGGGACTTGGACTGTTGGTATAACTATAACATTATCCAGCAGACACACTGCCCACAGAGCAACAGTGAAGCGGTTTACATAAAAAGATACAGCATGACTCAGACCCATTGAGGCAAGAATACACTATTTTGTTGCACAAAGCCATAGTTTGAAACTGGTATGAGCTTAAAAGACAGCGTTTTATTGGCAAACAATTATGATGAGAAAAAGCTACGATTTTATTTACAGCACATGGCTGTCTTATATTCAAATGGCCAATTAATAATTATTTATTAAAAACAATAAATTCCTTCTTAAGACAAACCAGACTTAAAAAAGAGACAATGTAATTGGTAGATCAGTAGTTAAAGTGGTGAACTCAGTGGCTCTGGAGTTGGACTGCTGTTTTGTTTACATGTTCTCCTTGCGCTTACATGGGTTATCGCTGGGTTCTCCGGTTTCCTCTGAATGTCTAAAAATGTGCATTAGATTGACTGATGATTCTAGCTGCCCAGAGGAGTGAGTGTGTGTGTGTCCATTTGATTCCTTTAACCTAATTAAGGGCGGCGGGGTGGTGTAGTGGTTAGCACGATTGCCTCACCAGAAGAAGGTCCCAGGGTTTGATTCCCAGGCTCAGGATCTTTCTGTGCAGAGTTTGGATGTTCTCCTCGCGCTTGCGTGGGTTTCCTCCAGGTACTCCGGTTTCCTCCCACCATCCAAAAACATGTACATTAGGTTGATTGATGAGTCAGATTTGCCCATAGGAGTGAATGTGTGCCTCTTGCCCTATGTGCGGCAGGATAGGATTAGGGTTAGGGTTGGGGTTAGGGTTAGGCTTAGGGTTTGGGTTAGGGTTAGGGTTAGACCACGAATTAGGGAATATGCTGGTAAGAAGATGAATGAATGAATAAATAACCTAATTAATATTGGGGGTGGGGCGGTGCGGTGGCGTAGTGGATAGCACAGTCGCCTCAGAACAAAAAGGTCTTGTGTTCGAATCCCGGCTTGGGATCTTTCTGTGTGGAGTTTGCATGTTCTCCCTGGGTTTCCTCCGGGTTCTCCTGTTTCCTCCTACAGTCCAAAAACATTCTAAATTGTCCATAGGAGTGAATGTGTGTGTGAATAGTTGTTTGTCTATGTGTTGCCCTGGGATGGACTGGCGACCCGTTCAGGGTGTACCCCCGCCTCTCACCCTATGTGTGCTGGGATAAGCGCAGCAGACCCCCGTGACCCTGAATTCGGAATTAGCGGGTTAGAAGATGAATGAATGAATGAATATTGGGGGGCATCCCCAAAGAACTTACTTCAGCAGAGAGCCGTTTAAGTTGTTTTACATAAACAGAAACAGAAAGTGTTTAGGACTTGTTTCTTATTGTGTTCAGGTGTGTCTGGTTTAGCTGTATGGTCTCCCATTAGGTCTTTTAAATCCCATAAGTCTTTTAAATCGTGTTTTCGTCTGTCTTGCTTTGTCATGTATCATGGTTAATGTCTACGTCAAGTCATGAGTCATATTTATATTTATGTTATGGCAGATCACGTTCTGTTGTATGTTCTTGGTTGTATGTTCCTGTTTGTTCAATTTTTTCTTTAACAACAATACCGTTTGCATCCAATCGTGACTTGTGAAACAACGTGTAAACAACGTGGTCAACTAAGCAAACCTCATTCGCCATTGCTATGATTAAATCATGCTTTTACGCTACCTTGTGCTCGCAATAACATAATGTTTTGCTGTCAAGCATAATATTTTATAAACTATGTATGTAATTTATACTGAGTGATTATATTAAGAATCTTGCAAAGGGGTCTATTAATGCTGGGAATCCTTTTGTCCGTTATGCCTTTTGTCAGAAGTTTCATACTTTTTAGGTACTCGTTAAACCATGATATATACTGCCATCTGGATGTTCTTTCTCCCCCTACCACTAACTCCATTTTACCCTGACTAAATCTACCAATCCTAATCCGTAAACTGACACTGATGCAAAAGCAAGCTTGCTGGTCTGGAAAGTGTGGCCAACTCTTCAGATAAATGTAAATTTCTACAGTCCCTCAACTCCAGAAGAAACTAAGCTATCACAGCTGTTATTCCATCCAGTTGTCATCTCTCTGCACTTACAGGTAATTAGCTTGTCTCACAACCTACTAATACACAGTATAATATGGTGATACTTTATTAATAAATACAGGTCCAATCAATGTTATATTTGGCATCACATTGTCTCATGGTACACATGTGAGAGACATGAGTTAGCCGTTACTGGATGTGTTTCAGCTCTGGTAATAATTTTCTTTAAGACAATGTCCATCCCACTGCCTATCCACACAGTCTGTTGAAGAGTGAACAGCATTTATGCACAGGACAGTCATTACACACTGAATCCACTTAATTTGCAGTATCTTGTACAATGGCTCATTGTGGAAGACAATGAACATTTACCGGAATGTGTTAAATTCTCATTCCCAGCACAGGGTGGTGTGTGGAGCAGGCGGGTTTGGAAAGTGTGTGCTTCCATTAGGAATGCTGATTTGTTGCTCTGTTGAGCAAAAGTAGGCAGATTATGATTCGAAACACCCCCGTGTTCCCTGGCTATGGGGAGATCATTCAGTTTCCAAAATCTTAAAAATTCTCAGACTCTAGTTATTCCACTATTGCTGAGTTAGAAGGAAAGGAAAGATTGGGTCAGATCTATGTCTCCATCCTAGTGACCTTAACCTCAAAAAGAAAGAATTTTTTTTGTCACCATTAAAACACAAGATAATGGTATATTATTATGGTACATAAGGGCTTTTATTCTACATACTACTAACATTCATTCATTCATTCATCTTCTAACCCGCTTATTCCCGAATTCGGGGTCACGGGGGTCTGCTGTGCCTATCCCAGCACACATAGGGCGAGAGGCAGGGGTACACCATGGATAGGTCACCAGTCCATCTCAGGGCAACATAGACAAACAACCATTCACACACACACATTCACTCCTATGGACAATTTACAATCACCAATCCAGCTAATCTGCATGTTTTTGGACTGTGGGAGGAAACCAGAGTTTCCGGTTTCCTCCCACATGTGCGCCGGGAGAACATGCGAATTCGAACCCGGGACCTTCTTGTTGTGAGGCGACCGTCCTATCCACTACGCCACCGCGCCGCCCACTTCTAAAATCATTAGGATAAAATCCGTAAGGTTGCACATTGGTTATAATAATGAAAGAATCATATGAAACCTGTAGTATATGGCAGGGAACGAAGAGCATTTAAATTAGGGGACAATCAGGACAAAGTGGCAGCTACTGTACATCTCGCATAACGAGAAGGACATTGTTGAGTCTGGGATTTTACAGCATCTTTTATTGGTCAAGCAGGAGTCTGACTGACATGTAAAGCAACCGTTTTTGGGGCTTGAAAATGTCCCTGAAACAACAGTTCTGTGTGCAACCATAAATCATTAGCTAAGAAAGCTGTCCAGGGTGTACCACTGCCCTTTGCCCTATGTGCATGTGCTGGATAGGCTCCAGCAGACCCCCATGAGCCAATAGCGAGTGTATAAAAGAGTAAAATTTCTTGTGTAGGTTCTTGTTTATCTTTTATAAACTGTGATGTACATGTCTTCTAGAAATTATCAGAATCATTTGGATCAGAGACAAAGTAAATACTTTCAGAGGCTCTCCCTGACAGCTGACCATTTAAACAATTTAGAAATTTCACAAAACAGTATAACATGGAGGAATATAACTGCATCCTCCTAGAATGGCCTCCGCACTCGCCTTTGGCTTGTTTTTTCCTGATGCCTTGGCTGTTGTTTTTAAACTATCAGTGTTTACTGGTGCCCTTGCTAATTTAAACCTGAAGAGGAATTATCAGTCTGCCAGCAAGAAGCAAAAACCGGAGGAGAAAAAGTAGAAGGAAAACGAGAAACGTGGCAGAGTTAAGGGACGTAATGATAATTATGTAACAAACAAATGTGTTTGTGTTTCATTCCAGCTTATGTTTGTTTCATTATTTGCAACATAGCGGTTATTAGTGGTAACAGTCCAATTTGTTAAGGTTGTTACTGGGAAACCAGTTACATAGAGCAGCAGCATTTATTATGTAGTGTTTGGCTGCTGACGATCCGTTACTGTTATTAAGAAAATTGTACTGTATTGTATTGAACATTATTCCCTAATTTGGGGTCACGGGGGTCTGCTGGAGCCTATACTAGCGCACATAGGCAAGAGCCAGGGGTACATCCTGGACTGGTCGCCACTCCAACACATAGACAAACAACCACTTACACACACATTCAGTCCTATGGACAATTCAGAAAATGTTAAAATTATTTAACAAATATCATATAAGCCCGGCCGGGATTTTTCAGTGCGGAGTTTGCATCTTCTCCACGCGCTTACGTGGGTTTCCTCCGGGTGCTCCGGTTTCCTGCCACAGTTCAAAAACATGCAGATTAGGTGGATTGGTGGTTGTAGATTGTCCATAGGAGTGAATGTGTGTGTGTGAATGGTTGTTTGTCTATGTGTTGCCCTGAGATGGACTGGCGACCCGTCCATTGGTTTGTCAACAAATGTTTTATGTCAACTTTTGACACAACACTGTGATGACAAAGGGTCAGTTTCCATGGGCCATAAATACATGAGTTTGGTTTTGCATTTCAAGACCTTTTAATGAGTTTGGTGTCGTGTTAACTTGACAGAAGAAAAGTGTCTAAACAGACTTTTGGCGGCTGAATAAACAAGCTTTTATGGTGGTGCGTGTAATGAAAGGCTAATACACGTCTTTTGTCCCTATTTAAACACTCACTACAGTGTTGCACTGTCCGTCACATCTGAGTAAACATAACTCGTCTATATTCACGTCTATTACACTGCGTTAATTCACTTAGTGAAAAGTGGAGGCAGCGCGGTGGTCTAGTGGTTAGCACGGTCCCGGGTTCCATTCCCAGGCCGGGGATCTTTCTGTGCGGAGTTTGAACGTTCTCCCCGCGCTTGCACGTGTTTCCTTCAGGTACGCCGGTTTCCTCCCACAGTCCAAAAACATGTGCATTGGGTTGATTGGTGATTATAAATTCTTCATAGGAGCGAATGTGTGTATGTTGTTTGTCTATGTCTGGCCCTGTGTTGTACCCCTGCCTCTCGCCCTATGTATGCAGGGCTCCAGTAAACCCTGTGACCTGAATTAGGCAATAAGCGGGTAAGAAAATGAATGACTGAACATAAATGAACAGACGCAAACAAAGAATAAACCGTAAACCAAAATAGTTTGGTGGTTAAAACGACAAAGGTTACAGCCTCGATCTTACGCTATCTTGTTATAATTGACCCTGAGGTGACATACCCACACTACAAATAAAACAGAATTTAATCGATCTAACAGGAAGCTGACTTTAAGTCAATTTTATTTTGGTCATGGCTCTGGAACTTTGGGTACCTGACCGTATAACAGCCAGTAACAGGCAGTATGGGCACATTAACACCTCGAGACATTTTAGAATAGTAAGTAGGCGTATGTGTGAGTTCATTTAAAAAGCTAACAGACATGCCGCCATGCTAATAATAGAAAATAAGTATTCTATGTGTCTTTGATCCTTCTGCGGAGTGGTGTGAAACAGACTGTCTTATGCCAGTCTCAAAGGTATTTCATTGAGAAATATGCTGCAAATGAGTACAACAGGGAGAGCAAACTGTGCATTTGGGAGATTTGAAAGAACATTCAGACGGATAGTGGGGTAAAAGTTAACAACCACACTGGTGGAACCACTTCTTGCGGCTCCAAGCCTTAATGACTACCATCTGTGGATTTGCTCTTGTTTATCTAACTAGGGCCCCCACATGCTTTCCTGTGTAGTGATCTGAGATGGAATGGTTTTACTTTTTTTTAAGGAGTTTCTCATATTATTAGATTTAACATGCTCTGAATGATGAACCTGTTTCCATCTGTCTGGTTTTCCTAGGAAGGATTCTCCCACTGACAGTGCTGTATGTTTTTTTCCCCCAGAACCACTATCCTGGAAACTGTGGGGTTTGATTTATTTGCTATTCTTAGTGGTCTGGGTCACCTCAAGCAAACATTTTAGCCAAACCTTTTTCTTGTGGAAGAAAAAGGAAGTGTTTTTGGTTTTTATCAGTCATGTGCTTTGACTGTTGACCACATTTAATAGAAAGTTTTCTATAATGTGGGAGAGATCATGTTAAGGTTATTTGATCAAGGAAGAGTTCAATATTTTAATGAGTGTACAGAGTTTAAATCAATAAAATCCAATTTTGTTTGTCACATACATAATTATAATAATTATCCCAGAGGGGTCAAAATGCAGGGTCAACTATGGTTCAGTGCCCATGGAACAGCAAAGGAGTAAAGGTCTTGGTCAAAGACCCAATAGTGGCAGACTTGGTGATGGTGGGGCTTCAACCAAGGTTGTCCTGTCATTCCTTGATGGTTGTAGGGCTTGAACCTAGGTCTTCCTGGTATCCCATTAAGTCTTAGCCATTTGAACCACCACTGCCTTATATGTTTACTCATCATCCTAATGATGCATTGTTTATTCAATGCATTTCTTTTATCTGCAAATGACTGAAATTACAGATTTTCCTACAGAATATTATACCTTTTAAATCATCAATTCTGTGTCACTGACTGGAGGAGATAAGATACAGATGTTGGAATGTGGTGGTGTAGCGGTTAAGGTGTTGGACTGCTATGTGGAAGATCAGGGTTTGATTCCCAGCTCTGTACCTGAGCAAGAACCTTAACCCCAAAGTCCCTCTGGATAGTGGCCTCTGCCAAATGCTGTAAATGTAGAACATATCCATATCAAAGGTTTCCCTCTTCAATCCAGTGAATGAAGAGTTGTATATAAAGAGCACATTAAAATGAAATGTGGATCTTATACATTTTTAGTTTCACCAAGAGCTTTGGTTTACGTCAGAATAGGAAAAATCTGAGGATATATTAGAACCAACCTGGGCAATTGTTGAAGTCCAGATCTTAATACCTCGACATCTTTTCTGCTTCATAAATTTACCAGACACATGTTGTATGGGCAACCGAAGATGTTTGATATTTATCGATATGAAACGTCTGTAGTTGTAGCAATAGAGTAGGTTTATCACCTAAGAGCAGTTAAGCTATGTAGTTCTGTTTTTGGCCGTGCGTCATTTGTAACTGAGTCAGACCCCATGGGGCAAGAGTGTACAGAAAAGCCATGTTCAGAAAACCCAACAACATAGTCCTAGAACACAGACAACTGTAAAGACACTTGTGTCTCTCTCTCAATGTGTAAAAATTTAATCTTACAGGCCTTGTAGTTCTAACAACAGTTGTTTTTACAGTTACTTCCTGTAATTAATTAGATGTTTCCAAGATAAGGGGGCTCTTAACACCAGTCCTAATTTACATATGACTTGAGAGCTTCTGAGTTTCTGGCAGAGTGTGATGCTTTCTGTGTTTATAAGTGTGTGCACTATATATGTGTATAGACACTATAAATAAAGAGACGGTACAAGAGATTGGGAGATAAAGCTCTTGATATTTGCACAGTTTGCACTCTGCTTCATGGCTCAGCATTTAAGATAGCAGGAAGAGTGGAGAAGAAAAAAAAACCCCAAAAGGGTTTTGTAGGATGTGACAGAGACAAAAATACCTATAGACTGTGGAAGCAAGCAAGTAATTCCTAAATGTCCAACGAGCTTTTGCGCTTTAAATGATAAAAAGACATAAGAATTAGGTTTCAGTTTTGTTATCATCTCGGATTATTTTGTTACTAAAACTGAGCACACGTAAAAGTTTGATAAGACCTGAGAATAAAAGGCAACAAAAAAGAAACTTTTCTTTCATGGCTTAACTAGATCCACTGTATCTGTCTGTCTCAGGAGGCTCCAGCAGTGCCGTCTACTCCGACAGACATCGCCAAACTCATCCCCAGGCTGTGCCACCTGGTCCGGGCAGAGACAGGTTACGGCTTCAATTTGCACAGTGAAAAGTCCAAACCTGGACAGTTCATTCGTTCCCTGGATCCAGGTTCTCCGGCTGACTGTGCAGGGCTCCGGCCACAGGACAGACTCATTGAGGTAAGAAAGATGTGAAGGACCATTATATAAACAGTCAACTAAGACAATTTATAGTATAATACATGAAATAAACCATGGCATGCCATGCCACTGCTGCAGTACAAGGGTTACAGGTCTGTGAGAGCATTGGAGAGCAAATCAATTAAGAATTGGAATTTTTGGGTGTTTGTTCTGCTACCTTGTTTTACAAGTCAGGTTGCATATTTGAAGCAACATGCTCATCCTGGAAATACTGCGTTTTTGGTATCACTGTAAGGTCTTGCAGATTTAGCTAAACTGCATTTGTACAGTGACGTGCCAGATGTCATTTCAATCATGGCTTTCTAATAATAGACTAGTGTAAAATATTTGATTATTATGGAGTAGCACTTTGCTCATTGCACATAAAAGTGGCTATATGTTAAAATATATGTTTCTAAATTGATAGACTTTATTTAAGTTAAATATAAAATATAATTAAAGGATTTTCTGCTATTTTGTAGTATTTTAAAAAAACGACTTCATTGCAAATGTAAATTTTTAAGGAAAAATTATTTCATCAACACATCTCAAAAAAGTTGGGACAAGGTCATGTTTACCTCTGTGTGGAATCCCATTTTCTTTTTTTAACAGTCTGCAAACGTCTGGGGACTCATGAGACAAGTTTAGGAATAGAAATGTTGTCCCATCTTTGTCTAATACCGGCTTCTAGTTGTTCATCTGTCTTAGGTCTCCTTTGTCGCATTATTCCAGATTTATTCCCATTTTTTTATTGGATGAAGATTTTCTGCTCCAATGTGAAGCTTGAATGTGAGAAATCTCTTCATTCAGTTTTAATAGTATTAGTGAGATCAGACACTAATGTCAGATAAGGAGGTCTGGTGTGCAGTCACCATTCTAGTTCATTCCAAGATGTTCAGTGGTTGTAAGATTAGGACTTAATTAGGACAAGAATTAACACAGCATGTTATAATGGAGCTCAGTTTTGTGCTCAGGGTCGGTGTCATGCTGGAACAGTGTTGAAGTCTCTTAGTTCCAGTAAAGAAATAATGCATTGCTCCAAAAACCTTCTAGACCAATGTGTGCTTCCATATTTGTAGCAACTGTTTTAAATCTGATGGTCAGCTTACTACAAACCTTTAGCCATATTATGTTAACGCAAAGCTGTAAAAGTCATCGTTGCTCAATGGTTAAGGCTCTGAGTGATTAATCAGAAGGTTGGGGGTCTCTTTCAGCTCCGGGGTCTCTGTAACATGAGCCTGTGCTTTGACCGTAACATCTTAACTCTCTAGAAGTAGTTTGTTTGTTATTACCAATGCAAAAATATTACCAATCATGTTTGTTAGAAAAAATAACCGGTACCCCTTAATGAAAAGGATCCCTATACGCACAAACCTGCATAAGTCACTAGACCAGTTCTAAAGAAAGAAAAAGGTTTAAATGATCATATCATGGTAAAATAAATCGGGTGTGTAACAGCTTCAGTTCTTTTAGCACTGCCGTTCAATATTGTGCTCTAGTGCAGTGTGTTGAATGAAATCACGTGCTTCCTAGAGCATTAGAGCACATCTGCATATCCGTACTGGCTTCGTTTGAAACTTTTTCTTTTTAGTGCAAAATATATGGAGTTGAATGAGTGGTGGAAAATGAAATGTGATACACTTGCACACAAATAACTCGGATTCATGTATCTGGAAAAGATCATGCGTGATGCCTGAAATCCACACATTTATTATTCTGTCAGAACTGCACACATGCCTACCACCTTAACCTTAATTAAATTCAGATCCTTGACTTCAGGCACATCACTAATCCTTTTTACTCAGAGCATGAGACAGCCTCATATTAGTTTTTTACTTTGACCCTTGACCCCTGACCCAGCTTGTCATCCATTGGCTATTTAACCCTAAACCCCTGTTAATTATTACCTTAAATCTTCACACAAAAAAGAATGCATCCGGGTGTTGTTGAAACGCCTATTCAACTCATTTTCCATTCAGTTTCCTCCTTTTTTACATCAGGGAAGCGTTAATGTAGTTTATTTAGTCAGAGGATGATTGAGGAAAGTTGGGTTTGAAAGAGAGGATTGCGCTGTACTTTTCTGGTCTGAGGTTGCACAAATTTCAATCCTTACTCTAACCCTTACTCTGGTTTTCTCCCACACACCAAAATCATGTACATTGGTGATTGGTGATTTTAGATTGCCATAGGAGTGAGTCCATGTGGTGACCCTGCAATGGACTGGCGACCTGTCCAGGGTGTACCCCTGTCTTTTGCCCTATATGTGGGATGCACAAACCCTTGCATCCTGCAAACCCTTGGGACCCCTAATTAGGAAATAAGTGGGTTAGAAGATGAATGAATGAATGAATGAATGAATGAATGAATGAATGAATTACAGTAGCACAAATACACGCATACAAACAATAGATTTTCAGTTTAACATTATGCATATTAGATTTCTCAAATGAAATGCAAAACACGGAATTTGTAAAAATATTGATGCAGCTAACTAACACAATATTCTTTTTTAGATGAACATGGATATTCTAACCTTTAGTATCGGTGGATATTTCAATTCCATTTTAATCTGAGCTACGTTTACACAGACCTATATGGCCATAACGTCGGATGTCTTTGGCTTTGTTTATTTTTCTAGTAGCTTTTTTTGAAAGTGTATTGTATGATATATCATGATGTACTGTTTTGCATTGTTTCGTCATGTATCGTGATATGTATCATTTCGTGAGTCACTTGCCAATACACAGCCCTAGTGATGGGCTATGTGATGGGATGTGTACCATTTCTTGGTGTTGGAACCATGTAGACCGGCAGATATCAAACAAACTGAACTTTGAACATGCTTGAGCAAAGCTTGCGTAAATTTATTTCTAAATATACATACTCTGACTTCTAATGTAGAGGATTTCTGAGTAAAGGTTTAACACTTCAGTTAACAAACCAAATGATTTCTAGGAACTTCTGTAGGGATTTAGTGGAATTGTGCACAATCAAGACTGGTGTGTATGCTAGTTTTTGCCAATCTGCTGGAAAGTCACTTTTCATCTCACCATAATTGACTTAAAAGTGCAGAGGAAAATAAGTTAAGGCTTACAACCAGAAAAAAAGAGAAATGAAGGAAAATAAAAACTTTCAACTTGATATGAATGAAGCAGGTCATCCTGCTTTGAGAAAATGACCGGTCTGGTGTATGACTGGTCACAGTTCACCGTCACCAGCATCTGATGACCATGTGCCTCTGTTCTCACTTGTTTTGTTCACATTGCTTGCTCAGTAGGTCACGGTTATCAGGTAAGCATTCTCTACTCCTCATGCTGATGTCATCCTGCCATCTGTTACAAAGTGTACTGTACATGGACATGCAGTATTTGAACGCTTACTTTTGCACAGCAGTGTACATTTGATTTCTTTTCAGGACGGTACTTGCACAAGTTTTTGCACAACTAAATTATTTCTTTGAGCTGGAACAACAGCAGCAGCTTCAACAGGACCGTATCAACTTTCGAAGTCACTTTTTCATATGCAGGTTTAATTTTGAAGAAAGCTTTACACACACATACACCGATGCGCACCCCCCCCACACACACACACAGTAGTGTCAACTGAAATCTACACTAGTGCCACAACAGCAGCCATTTGCATTAATATTTAATAATGTTAGCTACTTGCCCTTTAGCTCTTTTCCAAACCTAATAAGAAATTTCGAGATTGTATATAGAGCGTCCAACAACTTAAAAGTCCTTACTTATAATAAAAAAATATGCTCTTTATTGATGGATGTGTTGTTTTTTTTTGTAGTGGCAAGATTTGAGTTTTTGACCTAACTCTGCCCCCCTCTTCTCTCTTTTCCTTTCCATTTGGTGAACCTGATCCCACAGCCAAACTAGTTGCTAAGAGACTAACCAAAGGGGGGCTGCAGGAAAAAAGGCAAATAAAAAAAAAACATTCTGTAAAAGATTCTGCCAAAAAAATCTTTAAAAGAAAGGGACTGAAAATGATTTAAAAGCAGAGAATTTTGTTATGAACTCAAAATGACAGAAGACTTTTTAAAATGTGTTCTTGTTCAGCCATGCTGTTCAGAATAAAACTAGAATTGTAAAAATACTTAAGTGGGAAATGACTGACCCATTTTCTTTGTTTTTACAACTTATGGCCTTGTGGGAATGTTGGGATGCACTGCCACCTGGTGGTCCAAATTGTTTAAGACTAAATACTCTAATTAAGAAGGTCCCGGGTTCGATTCCCGGGTCTGGGGTCTTTCTGTGTGGAGTTTGCATGTTCTCCCCTCGCTTGCGTGGGTTTCCCCCGGGTACTCCGGTTTCCTCCCACTGTCCAAAA
>JAOTRA010000018.1:4986920-5001928 GCA_026260255.1 Pseudolaguvia tuberculata
ACACACACACACACACACACACACACACACACACACACACACACACACACACACACACACACACACACACATATGTATACACCATGGCCAAAAATTATCATAAAAAAGCAGAAAGAATGAAAACACAGTAATATCAACAATACCAAAACCAGCCCTAAAACAGGAAAGGTGCAACAGGGGTAAAACGGGTCCCTTCTGTAAATCTCATTGGGTGCTTTTTGGTGGCCTGATAAATCCCCATACATCTTTGACAGAGCACCTAGAGGCATGGCTCTTGATTCATCAGAAACTATCCTGACCTGACATTCTAGGTTAAGAAGGGGTTCCGGTATAATAGGAGTGCAAGTCACAGTGTCAGAGTAATAGGTAGGCTGAATCACATGTTAGATATGAGGGAAATGGGCAATTAGTAGCCCACCTCAAAATTTTGCTCTCTATACTTCTTCTTTGGCTCATCTTTGAAATGCCACACTTTACACCTCAAATTCTTCTTCTAGCAGGAGCCTCTAATATTAACAATTTTCACATTTTATCATCTCACAACCACAAATCAAAAATAATTTTATTGATAGACTAACACAAAATAGCACATAATTGTGAAGTGGAACAAAAACAATATATGCTTTATAAAAATTTTAGGCATTTTTAATAAATGCATTTTTAAACCCCCCCCCTCCCCATTCTGATAACCCTTGTAAATTCAGAAGTCACCTAATTAGTTAGTCCACTGAAGTGTAATTTAGTCAGTATAAATACACCTGTTCTATGAAGGCCTCAGAAGGCCTCAATTCAAAGCTTTTTGTGTGGCGGAAAACACTCCTCATCAACATCCTGCAAGGAAACCAAGAAGAAAATGAAATTAAACATACAGCTAGGGCTACAATGAAAGGTTTTGGATCAAAAAATATTCATTGGCTCAGAATGGCTCAAAGTCCAGACCTGATTCCTATTGAGCTTCTGCAAGAATTTTTCTGAGAAAACGCACTCCCCATCCAATCTGGCTGAGCTTGACATCAAAGAAGAATGAGAAAACATATCAGTCTCTAGATGTCCAAAGCTAATAGAGACACATCCTAAAAGACTTACAATGGTAATTGCAGCTGAACACAAATGCACAGAACTTTTTACATGTGTCTGCATTTTTTCTAACTTGTGTCATTCTGAAATACAAATAATTATCGTCAATTACACCACAGTTGCCGCAAATATTGCAGGAGACCTACTGGAGCCTGCATGGATCTGAGATTCACCCAGAAAACAGTGGTTTGGTGACGGAAAAATCAAGGTCAGTGCAAGAGATCTGCAGGGTGGACGTCAACATTAATAGTCTAAAATACTAAGAAATCTTAGATACCTCTTATATTCCCAATCATAAAAAAGGCCAAATTCTGCAGCAGGATGGTGCTCCATCGCATACTTCCATCTCCACATCAAATTTTCTCAAGGTGAAGAAGATCAAGATGCTCCAGGATTGGCCAGCCCAGTCACCACTGAGCATATGTGGGGTAGGATGAAAGAGGAAGCATGGAAGATGAAACCAAAGAATATTGATGAACTCTGGGAGGCATGCAAGGCTGCTTTCTTTGCTAATCCTCATGACTTCAACAATAAATTGTATGAATTCTTGCCAAACCGCATGGATGCAGTCCTCCACTTTGTATTTGCAGTAAATTTGTTCAATTTCTGTATAGGCGACAAAACTTTTGTCTTGCCAAAATTTGACCTTTCTGTGTTGATTAAATGATACATCTTTTTTCAGTGAAACTGAGTTATGTTTAGGAGTTTATTTTATACCGTTTCTAATTGTACTAAAAGGGTTTCTTACCGGTGAACAAGACATGATATATTGTGGTAATTGCAGTTGAATTGCAAAGTAAAACATTTTTTAAAATAAACCAACTGAGCTAGTGAACTTGAGCATGACTGTTTTCGTACTTGACACTTGTCAACAACTTTAATGAATCTTCTCTCTCTCTATCTCTCTCATACTTACCCCTTTCTCTTCCTTTGTCTCCCCTTTTCATTAGCTTCTTACAGGGTCATAGACCGAGGCCCCATTCGACAGCCCGAGGGAGCCAACATCAGAGGCCCGTCTTGGGAAAAACAAGTATGTACTAACCTTCTGTCTCACATCAAGCTTAAGGCAATAGTTCAAAGAATGTACCATAATGCTGTGTATGTGTATGTGTGTGTGTGTGTACATGTGTACAGAGAAGATTCCCTACTAGTGCAATGTCACGGCAGGGCCGGTCTCGGGCTGAGAAGATGAGAGGGTCAGGCAGCGGGGTGCTCGACCAACAGAGCTCCAGCACTCATATGAAAGGTCAGCAGGCGAGTAGCGAACCCCAGACCCAGACATAACACACAGATCAGACTGCCCCCCCCCCCCGCGTCCCCTGAGAACTCCCCCGACCCCCCACCACATCCAGCTGGAATGTGCCTGCTCAAGTACAAGGATCAGGATTGACTAACAGTGAAAGTAAATGAATATGTAAACTGATAAAAAATTTGCTTTTCACAAAAACACTTTACTGAAGTAAATTAGATACAGTTTTTCATTCATTTGGGGAATTGCTATTTAACTTATTAACATATTACTAGTCAAATCATGATACAAAATGTAAAATTTGTAAATCACCACAAGTATAGTAATCCAGTCCATGGTAAATGGAAAGTTAGGTGGGTAAAATAAATAACACGCACATCATGAAATAAGGTTTACATCATAGTAGGAAGATATATTAAAGGTAAATACAAGGTGCAAAGACATTTATTAATTTAAACTAAGTTAATGATAAATAAAAGGGATGAAGTTAGTCAACAGATTTGAGCCTGTTTTTAATTTGCTAAACTATAAGAAATAGGATTAATATTAAATAATTGACTGTTATTAGATAAGCATTGAGATCAGCTACAATAATTTTTTTTTTGCAATTTCTCACAAAATAAGTGCTTGACAACAAAATAATTCCGAGTAACAATAATAAGTACATATGGGCTAATCTGTATATACATTAATGCAGTGTTTGCATAATTGAAATACTGAAATGGAACTGAAAGATTTGTGGTAATATGATAACGCTGACGGCTCACTGTGATGCTTGGTATAAAGCTTGTGGGAACAGGTACTTATGGTGACTCACAGAGTCTGCTGCATTTCAAAGTGAGCTTATTACTATTGTGCATTGCCAATCTCCTTGAGAAAAGCGCATGCCTTCTTGTTGATGACTTCGCGAAGCTTGCGTATACGGCGGCTGCTGGAACTTCCCACAAAGCTGTCAGGCTGCAGTACCGCCATCCCATTGTGCACCTCCCCCATTATAATAAGCTGGCCTTCAGCATTAGTAATGTTGGGACATGGACAACTCCAGTCTATGTTAAGAAGTGTCACTTCCAAGGGTTCCTGTCCAAAAAACTTCAAACCCATCTTCTCATCCTTTAGGATTTCATCTACTGTTATAAGTGCATGGCCTGAATCGTGGTCCTCTGTCAGTTCTGTAATGCGACCCAAGATCACAAAGTCACTCTTGCAGAAGCTGGTAATCATCCTTTGTTTTGGCCTGCAAAGTTTACAGTTGTGGTTCTTAGGGAAGGGGCACAAGTCCTCACAGGTTTCTTTGCTATCAAAATTGTTTTCATTGCCACCACAGCCACCATAGACAAATGACTGGCACTTTTTGAGGAGATGGTTGTACGCCCAACGTGGCTCATAAGATTTGCAGGGTCCCTGAACACTAGGAAGGGAACAAGGTGCTGCCACTTCTGCTCCACAGGATAGCATACATGACTTGTACGTGTCAAAGTGATTTCTGTTCTTGTTGCACTGGCTATAGGTGAAAGTGAAGCAGTTGTTTCGTTTAGCTTCATAGTACCAACTGATGATTTCTTCTCCACAGTCGCCTATATCAGGTGCTTTTAGACATTCCTCAGCAGGGAGACGTGTGGAATTCACTAAGCTTTCATTCATGGATTTATCTTTGCGTATGACAGACAACATAAAGTGGATCTGAATAGATCCACCTAAGTTTTTTGCTGTGCATGTATAAATGCCAGCGTCTTGGACCTGGGCATTGTAGATAACGAGCTGAGCAACATTAGTCACCACTATGTTACCATGCATGTAGTTTGACCTCATGACAGTGTTTTCTTTTCCCTCCAATTGTTTCTCCCATGTGATCTCTGGTTTCGGTTTGCCAGTGACTTCACACTGAAAGCTTGCTGTCTCACCCACAAACACAATATTTTGCCCTGGATTACTAAACACTGTAGGAGGCTGGATGTCCATAGGAGTAGTTTCCAAATAAACAGTGGTAGGAAGCATAGTTGTCTCATCAGGAAGGGGACTAGTGTTGGGCCAAAGCAGATGGAACCGACATGTAACTTCAGTAAGAGTGACCCCCTTAGAACAGGCCTCTGCATCCATGTAGCACTTGTTATAGTAGGTCATACCGTCTGAGGCACAGGTGAAACGAGGCTCACGCTCACAGCGGTCACGGCATTTGCACACAGGCTGCCCATCCCAGATATCACACTCTGAACCCTGCTGGGTGCACATGAACTTGTCACAGGTGGCCTCTTTTGGCATTCCCACAGGTCCTTTATTTCCTTTCAAGTCCCTGTAGCGAGCAGCCACACAACTCTTGCTTCCACATACGTTTAAACAGCACTTCTCAAATGTCTCACAGTCCTAAGGGACAAGAAATGAAGAATAATCAGCAATGCTACTTTCAGAGACTCATTCTTATGTTTGCTTGTATATAAAACATATATTATAATTACATATTACAGACAACCTTTTTTTTAATACAGATCATTGTGGCTTAACACCAATGGAAAATCCTGTATCTCAAAATATTAGAATAAGATTAATTTAATTAAATTATGTAATTACAAAAAAGACAAATGTCTGTGTAAAGTATGTTCAATTATGCAGTCAATATTTTTTGCTGGACTGTTACAAACGATCAGATTGCTTTGATAGTAGTCTTTAGCTCATCTGTATTTTGGATTCTGGTTTACCCGAATCTTCATTCTCTATAGAGTTCTAGCACAGTAATAACTTGATAAGAAAACGTGTTATGGGTAGATAAGCACATTGGGCAGAAGCCAAATCCTGCTGGAATAAGAAATCAGCATCTCCATAAATTGTGTCAGCAGATTTTAAATCTCTTGGTAGATGGTTGCTTTGACTTTGGACAGTAAAGAACACCAGTAAAGAACACCAACCCCAAATCATCACTAACCATAGACAATTCACACTGGATTAATCAACTTGGATTATGTGTTTCTTACTGAGTAATGCTCCACATCATCTTCTCCTTGGTCCAGGTAAAACACTTCTAAAGGTGTCTCTGGTTTAGAAGTGGCTTGATACTGGCACACAGCCCATTTCCTTGTGTGTGGTGACTCTCGATGCAGTGAATTCAGTGTCCGTCCACTTTTTGTTCTTTTGGAAGGCTTTGGTCATTCCCGTTTCTTGTGCACTTTTTGCTACCACACTTTATCTTTCTACTCAACTTTTCATGAATATGTGAGCAGACAACACTTTTAGCAATGATCTTCAGTGGCTTTCAAGTGTCTTCTGGACAACAGCAGTCTTTTTTTATATTGTAGTGTTGTGTACTGAACCTGACTATGAGGTTTGTTGTATTTATACTGTATAAAATTTGATCTGTTTAATGTGTCAATGAAATATTCTAATGTTTTGAGATACACTTTGGTTTTGATCTGGAGACCACAAAACATTATACATAAAAATCCTACATTATACAAACTATTCATTTTTAAATAAAAAAAAAAGGATATATTATATATATCCTTTATATATATATATACTTATTATATACTTTTCACCAGTATATAATAAGAAGTTTTTTTATACTATAAGAAAATAATGAGCTGCTGATTAGAATTAGAGTAGAATTAATTCCATATAAACCCACAAATAAATGTAAGGAATAAACTAGATTCAATGTTTAAACATATATTACATAATAATTCTGCAGGGTTGGATATTTTACGTTATTACAGGGGTGGAAAGTACAGCAAGAAGTTCGATTCCCGGGCAAGATGTCTTTCGGCATAGAGTTTACACTTTCTCTCCGCGCTTGAATGGGTTTTCACCGAGTGCTCCGGTTTCTTCCCACAGTCCAAAACATGTCCGTTAGGTTGATTGGTAATTCTAAATTTCCCTTATGAGTGTGTATGTGTAGTTGTCTGTCTGTGTGTGGCCCTGCGATGGACTGCCATCCATGTACCTCTGCCTTTCGCCCTATGTGCGCTGGGATATGCTCCAAGGGACCACTGTGACCCCAAATTGGAGAAAAGAGCGCGGTTTAGAAAATGAATGAATGAATGAATGAATGAATGAATGAATGAATGTTATTGCAGTTCATGTTAGTTTTGGGAAGTTTTAGGAAGAAGAACCGACAAATGACAAAGAGGATGCCGTTTAAGCTGAAATGAACCCACCGTTCAGTAATTATTCCGCGAGAATCAATTAGTTTATATTAGTGTATTAAAGACCAACAAATAGTCCCTAAATTTTGCATCGGAAAAAGAGCATCACGGGAAAAGCCATCCTCACCTGATCTGACTGGCACTCACGCATGCAGGTACTCATGGCGTCCACCCAGAGGTTCGGATTCATCTCATTAGGACACATCCCGGCGTGTGAATACACCACCTTGGACACAGTCATCGCTCGGACCTGAAGATGCAGGAACAAAACGCAGATATGCCCAAAGTAAAACCAGATCCATCGGGGAAACAACATCCACCACATCTTTTACTGTTTAGTTCAATGGTGCAAAAAAAAAAAAGTTTCACTTCTGCAGGCGTCCGATACGAACTATAGTGAAAATAAGTGACGAGAGAACGGGATGTATAGTCACGTGGGTTGGCTGTGAGTGACCACTGGAGTGTGGGTCCGTGGTGAGTTAGCGAGGTGGAGAGAGCAAGCGATGCACCACACCACCTTTACTAGCCCCTTTCAGATTAAGTAGCGGTGCATGAACCCTGTGGTTTAAGATCAAGCACAGGATTTATAATTCTGCCAGCAGATTCCAACTAATACCAAGCAACACTGAAGCTTATGGAAAAATAACATTAACTTATAACCGCACGACGTCCCAAAACATCGTTTAACCTCTTCATAGCGTTACATGTATTTGCACAAGAGAATAAATATATCATTGTTCAAATGAACTTACTTATTTTCTTATGACAATAAAATGACGTAAAGAACAAGTGTAAATTATTCCATTTTAATAACAAAATAAGAAAACTTATTTTACGTCCAAATAAGAACAGTTTTACTTACATTTCCGAAAAACTAGCTAGAATGCTAACTGACTTTCTGACTTCTACTGAAACTACTTCGATAAATGTAGTGTGTATGAAGCGACGGGAATTTTTATCTATCTATCTATCTATCTATCTATCTATCTATCTATCTATCTATCTATCTGTCTATCTGTCTGTCTGTCTGTCTGTCTGTCAGTCTGTCTGTCTGTCTGTCTGTCTGTTTGTCTGTTTGTTTGTCTGTCGTATTAGCGTATACAATTTAAAGTGTTTAGTTGATGATGATGATGATGATGATGATGATGATGATGAAACTAAAAATATATGTGTTCATTTGACTAATTATTTAAACATTTATTCATCCTTAAATCATTATTAAATTATTCAATAAACTCCACTGCTTCGTCCTGATCAGGCACACAGGTATCCTCGATTGTAAAGCATTAAATACATACACATTAAATGATACACATTGAACACAGTGGAGGAAAAACTGAAATAAAGAGGGAAAAAGACAAACGGTAGCTTGAGATCAGGTCAAAATGGGGATCCTGAAGCTGTAAATAATTCTTATTGTCTCTACTGTTATATTGTTATACTCCTGTACAGTGTCTGCAGCTTGTTTTCGATATAAAGGAACCATTTGACCGCATCATTAAAAAGGAAGTATTTTCAATGAGTAAGAATACTTTTGACAGTGTAATATATGTAAAACCTCTCTACACTTCCCAGGCTCAGCTCATGCTGGGTTACTGAGGCCCAGAATCCCCTGTCCGTAACCTCTTTCAGAGACCCACTGTGTCTGCTCTTTGCACATGCACATACTTCCCTCAACACACAAACACTGAGTAAGCGGCAGTAAAAAGGCACTAGAGCTGAACATGTCACATTTAAATTACATTCAGAAAATCATCAAAGGTTTGCTTTCAATGAAGTGGCCCCTAAGCCTAAAGATCCTTCAACCATTCACCCCAGAAAGCAAGGCTCTTGCATTCCACACATAGCACCTACACTATATTAAATGTGCTCTGGATTGGATAACAGCAGCACAGCAGTGTTAAAAGAGCAAGAGATAGAGAAAAGCTATACTATACACACATGTATACACATTCTAATCTTACAAACCAACCATTATTACTGGATACTGACGTAAAGATATACACAGTGCAAGCTTTTACATTCTAGCTTGGTAATGGGAATTCACACGGAAATGCTTTCCTTACAATGTTGACAGCATTTTTGGGGTGCTTGATTAAGTGCCCTACATACCAAGAAATCACTTACCATAAACTGTGCAGCACCATTGCAAATTAGTTTAAAATCACTGTTCAGATAATTGTTCCATTTCCATAATGCATATAGGATTCAATATAAATAAAGTTTTACTTTAGATTATTTTTTAAACAATTGGAATAGAAAACATCAAATATATAGTAAAACACATTTAAAGAGAAAGTTAGTCACCCGCTACCAAAATAATGCCATGACTTAAAAAAAAGGTCATTACTTAACTTGGACCCTGGAAGACCCGTGTTCAAGTCCCACCACCGTCAGCCTGAGCTGTTGATCTGAAGACCCTGGAAGACCCATGTTCAAGTCCCACCACCGTCAGCCTGAGTTGTTGATCTGAAGACCCTGGAAGACCCGTGTTCAAGTCCCACCACCGTCAGCCTGAATTGTTAATCTGAAGACCCTGGAAGACCCGTGTTCAAGTCCCACCACCGTCAGCCTGAGTTGTTGATCTGAAGACCCTGGAAGACCCGTGTTCAAGTCCCACTACCGTCAGCCTGAGTTGTTGATCTGAAGACCCTGGAAGACCTGTGTTCAAGCCCCACACCTCCAGTCTGAGTTTTTGATCTAAAGACCAGCATCTTAGCTGACCTGCACTCTGGCCTCAACTAAGCTATGAGAATAATATGTGAAATTTATTTTGCTGTAAATAGAACTGTGCTGTAAAAAAGTATGTATGTGACAAACAAAAGAATTTACATTACAAATACCAGTTTTAGATCCAAATTTAATGTACATGATTACACGTCTGGATGAATATTTTTATTGAATAAATATGAACATAACTGTCATCTTGAACAATTTGTTGGTAAATCTAGCTCAATGATCAGCTGTGCAAATACCAGTACTAAAAGTGGCATAACAACAAGCCACGCCACAAGAAAAATATCTTGACAAATTTTAAGAGCAGTTTAAAAGTCAAAATAATGTAAGGAATGTAAGGAATTGAAGTTTTGTTCTAGAAACATATTGTGTAAGAGGCTAATCCGCAGACTCTCTGTGGACTCTGAGGTACTCTGTGGTCAAAATTTTGTCAAACCAAAAATACTTAAAATAGTGCAATTCCAGTTCCAGTGAGATGTCCAAAAATCTTTTGCCAAGAATTTGGTCCAAACCTCAGACTCTACTTTTGTGTGCAGACCTGTGTTTCACAGGCATACACAGTGTCTATCTTACTGTACTGTTCCAGCAGGTCAGAAGCTCTCTGTGAGGACAGCACCCGTTTGACCCATCTGAGGAGCTTCCATGGAAGGTGAAATTTACAATATGCTACAATGTTCAAAGATTATCTAGACTACTGTGTGCCTAAGATTTACTGGCAGCACATAAATGACTTGGCAGATCGCACTTTTGGTTACGTTACACATGTGGCTAAGATGCTTAGAACATCTACAGTCAGAAAAAAATAAATTGAAAATGGCAAACAGCAAAATAACACTATTAAGTGCAGTGACATTAACCACACTGCTTCTAGAGCTTCATTCATTCATCTTACCAGCTTATTCCCTAATTCAGGGTTACAAGGGTCTGCTAAAGCCTATCCTAGCGCACATAGATCATGAGGCAGGGTTACACCCTGCACAGTTCACCAGTCCATCACAGGGCACACACAGACGAACAATCATTCGTGGCGGCTCAAATGGTTAAGGTGCCAAGTTGTTCATCGGGAGACCAGGAAGACCTGGGTTCAAGCCTCATCATCGCCAAGGAAGCCCTGTGCTCAAGTCCGCTACTGTTGGGTCCTTGACCAAGAAAGATCCCCGGCCCAGGAATCAAGCCCAGGACCTTCTTGTTGTGAGGCGGCCGTGCCTGCTTCAAAAGACTTTGCCAGAAATTGTGTAAAAATGTGGCAACGCATAGCATCCTTAAAGATCAGGATACCCGCATCTCTGATGCTAGTTTAATTCAGTGAAATGCACCATATGATGCACAATATGATCTTCTCCTATGTATTTATTCAAAATAGTAAAATGCATAGATAAAATTGAGTCTGTTGGGTTGTGCTGCCGTCAATGAATAACTGACAACCTGTGAAAGTAGATGGTCAGTGTACTAATACTATCTTTCTATAGATACACACTAATTATATACCGCTGTGTAATTGAGAACTGACATGATATGATTAAAGTACATATGATCATATTTATCTTTTTAACAGGCAGTGTTGGACAGCATCCTAAAGGTTCAAGGAAGAGACGACATAAGAAAAAAGAAGTCACAAAGGACACAAATGCAATCTAGACTGTGGATGCATAGGTTAAGTCAAACTGTATTCATCATTTGTACATGACCAATTAGTACAGAACGTTTTTTTCTACAGAGCCTTACACAAGCTTTCTCAACCGGGCCTTTACCATCTTGTGAAAATACAGCATTTGAATTCACAAACATACAGAACTGATACACAGACACAGACGGGCAGACAAATGTTTCGGTATATTTTCGCTATAATGTGCTCTGGGTCATATTTCTTGGAGTTAAAATATCAAATAAATCCATGGTACAGAACAAAATAAGGAACTAAATTTAAGTTTGTGGACATACTTCTTAATCAAAGAATTAATTAATCCCAATTAAGGCATCCAAAAACCCAATAAAAAACCCAAACAAAGGAAGACATGCCAGTTTATATTTATGCCTACTATTAATCTTAGCATTTATACTTATTATTTACAGATTGGATAAATAAAATATCACACCCATAGTAAGTGAAATGTGTCTCCGCCCATACACACATTTTATTTGGACAAAATTGCAAGGAAATGGAATTGTAACACAGATCATTACTTACAGCAAATGGCAGTTATACCAGTTATAAATTGGATCTAGGAAAGAATATCATTGTAACATGGTAACCATTGTTCCTCTTATTATAACTATTAAACTATAAGAATAAAGTGGTCATAGCAGCTCACTTTCATTATACACTGCTCTTAAATCTTTTATTCCTTTAAATTAAAATTAATTTTAAATAAAACTGCAGTCTTTGCTACTTTATTAAAGGCAAAGAAAAGATTAATAGGTTCTAATACATAATCATAAATATTTAGTCCAACAGTTAGTTTCAGTTTTTGGTTTGCAATGACAAAGAGCAGCAAGGGCAACAAAATATTGTTACATTTAGACACAACCTATGCATTTTTGAGGACCTATTTCCTGTCATGTTTTTTTTTAAAGTGCACAGGTTGGCTAAGACACAGACATTAAATAAAATAAGGCTCCTATTTCCTTGATTCTGAAGCTGTTCTATTTTACCCAATTAAACTACAATGGCTCTTAAGTGGAACTAAAAAAGCTAACACACTTAAAAGAGAATGTTAGCCATCAATCGGTTTTTGCTCGTTGCTTTGCCGGTGCAAATTAAAAGAGGTTGTGTGCATACGGTGTGTGTGTGTTGATGACCCAAACTAACAAGAAGTGCTGGTAAAGGTCATGACGGTTCCAGCGAGCTGTACTCGAAACCACACAGTGGCTTAATTAGCAAACACAGCACCAAGGCAGATCTTCACAGAAAGTCACTTATTCGGATGTACGGCTCAAAACCAGGCAAGAAGATTTTGACCATTCAAAAACAGTGTTGCTTAAAAGGTGACAAATAAAACTAAAAAGATGTGTGTCAAAACTAACAAGGGTTAAAGGTGAAAGGAGCCTTGCATCATTCTTCTGATGGAGGTCAGGCCCAGGCATCAGGCTAATATTGTACACAGCCACAGAAGGATAATGGTAGAATGGCAACCCATGTGTAAAACAAATTCTGCAATTTAAACTCAAAGTCTCAGATTAGACAGCGAATCGGTCCAGCTTGTGTTGGAAACTAGTAGGTGAGTCTCGAGGCCTTCATGTTGTAACAAGGTCTGTCATTCAGCCCACCTGGACCAGAGAACAATGACAAGCTTTCCGCCTTTTCCAAGACCACCTCTAGTTCCTGAAAGTCCTGCAGCCGAGCCACGTCCTTGTCCTAATGCACAAACAAAAATTCAAATCTAGTAGGAAGAAGAATCAAGCTCAACACAACATTATGGAACACAACAGTTTGTAGTGCAACTCCAACATAAATATAAACATAAATACAATAGAGGAAAAGAACAGTGCTGATGTCTGTATTAAATGTTCTGGGCTTCTTCCTGTGTTTTGCTAATACAATAAATTAATTCAGTCACTAATCATTGCTTAAGGAGAATTAAAGTACACTTTAGTACAGTTCATTCATTCATCTTTTAACCTGCTTATTCCCTAATTCGGGGTCACGGGGGTCTGCTGGAGCCAATAGTGCAGTTGTCAATTAACTAAAAATGTTTAAAGCAACGCACACATACCTTTCTGAGCAGAGTGTTTGGGAGCTTGCGTATTTTCTCCACATGCTCCGCGCTAATGTCCAGCTCCCGACAGCAGATTCGCAGCAATGCCCGGTACGTCAGCTCCTGTCTGTCCAACTCCACTTCGATAAAATCGTTCTCTCTGGTATGTGGATTCTGGATTCTCACCTTCAGGACAAGTTCTGAGATACAAGGTAAGACAGATGGAGAAAAAAAAAGACGACTTATTTCATGGGGATAGAAATAGACAGTGCAACTAATGAGCCAACTGTTTTTTGTGCCGATCAATATGTGCCTACAAAACATGAACTTATCTATGGTACATACCCCGTACATTTACAGGGAAGGTGCTTGTGAAGAAGAAGGGCTGAAAGGCAGGCATCGAGCCACCAGGCTGAGAACCATTTAGCTGATGAGGAAGAGATTGTTGTCGTGTAATGGTGGGGTTGGAGCTTGCACTTGCTGATGGAAATGGGGTACAAACAGGGTTGTTTTGGGCAAGATTGTGATTTTGAGCATAATCATTATGGTTGCTATGATGCACCTCCGCAGAAACCTCCATGGACATTGTCCCATTAGTCACCTGGTTTGACATGACGCTGCTTGGCTCTACCATGGAGACATAGGACATTGTTGGTTGGCTTTGACTGTCCGAGTACAAGCGCTGCTGCTGTTCCTGTACGGGGGATAAAGTGGCTGGCTCTGAAACCACAGCCTCCAAATGCTCACCGTTTCCAGTCTGGGAAACGTTTCGTGCTATACTTAAGTCGCTCTTATCATTTTTGCAATACAAGAAAGGTGGATTAGACATATAGTTTGGAATAATTGGCAATGCTGCTTCCTTTACTTCAGGCTCATTCTCCTCTACTTCCACTACAAGAAAGAATATCACACAGAAACACAGCTTAATTAAACAGTCAGTTAAAAAAACAAGAATAGATTGTCAAATCACAAAAGGGTTGGTTAAAAAAAATAAATAAATAAAAAAATCACAGTATCTAATTCAAGCTGAAATTGAGTTTACCCAAGATAATTATGACTTAAAAAATAGGAAGTACAGTTCAGCTGTATGTAGTCATTTGAGCAAATTACAGACACCCACACAGAAAAAAAGCATATAAACTAACTTTCCAAATCCCTTCCATATGATATTTCTAAAGCTCCTCAGGTGAAAAAAGGACACTGCTGCACAAATAGGGATTAAGGACAAGCATTTAGACATGACTACATACCTCCAAGCAGTCTTCTAATCTCAGCCTTGGACGTCAAATGCACAGCTAACTCCTCTTTTGCGGTGAGAATTTCTTTGTCAGCACCAGAATTCAGAAGATACGCCACGATGTGTTTGTGGTTTCTCTTGCATGCCCAGTGTAAACATGTCCTAGGTAGAAAAATAGGCAAGAAAAAAGGTTTACTGCATAGTTCTGATAAAAAAAATTATTGCCTGATGAAACCATTTTATATTAAATTATTTTAGTTGGTTATGAAATCCAACCTGTAGGAAAGAATTTTTCACTTCAGTTGCATATAAATTACAATGCCTTTTACAACGATTTGAAAATATACACTCACATACATATACATATATTTATATACATATATACACATACAGTGAGGCTAATAAGTATTTGATCACCCTGTGATTTCGTCATGGCTAAGTCTTCCAACATGACAATAACCCAATGCATACAGCCAATAAAACTGAGGAGTGGCTCTGTAAGAAACATATCAAGGTTCTGGAGTGGCCTAGCCAGTCTCCAGACCCAAATCCTTTAGACAATCTTTCAAGAGAGCTAAAACTTTGTGTTACTCAACGACAGCCCCGAAACCTGACAGGTCTAGTAGAGAAGATCTGTCCCTCCTGCAGTGTGTGCAAACCTGGTTAAGAACTAAAGGAACCATTTGACCTCTGTAATTGTTAACAAAAACTTCTGTACCAAAATATTATTAGTTTTGACTCAGGTGATCAAATACTTTCATTCATTCATCTTCTTACCCGCTTATTCCTGAATTCGGGGTCACGGGGGTCTGCTGCGCCTATACCAGCACACATAGGGCGAGAGGCGGGGGCACACCCTCGATAGGATATAGATTATATAT
>JAOTRA010000018.1:5027926-5045108 GCA_026260255.1 Pseudolaguvia tuberculata
TAAATATAATGCCTTTGTTTATGAATGTACCTAAATATGTAAACGTTATAAAAAAATATAGGGAGAGAGAGCTTTTTCAAGCATCAAATTGTGCTTGTATGGGTTTTCTCTGGGTTCTCCATGTGCAAACAAGTTTTCCAGTAAGCCATGTCATTTGTAAATGGACAAGGGAAATATTGGATGAAGTGCATCTTTCAAATTGTTTACCTGTATTATTATTTTGACTTTTCTTTTATTATTGTTATTCTTATGTTCAAAAGAGTTGCCTTTAATTAAATGAAAATGGAAATAAATGTAATGGAAGTAAATGGAAGCAGATTAAACTGAACATGAAAATGCCTATAAAACACTTTTCAATATTTTCCATTTTGAATACACTTGTACTTTTAATATTTAAATACCTTCAATATAAAAAACCTTTTATTCTTCAATGGAGTCAATGGCGTCAACTTCTAACACAGTTGATTTTTCCAGTAAAATATCATTGTTGATAAATTAGATCACAGAGGAGTGGGCAGAAATGGCAGACAGGAATTCTGCAGTACTCAAAAAACTTTTCAGAACACACCACATGCATTTCAGCATTTCAGAACACACCACATGTTGAAATGAACCTTAGGGCAGATGGGCTACAAAATCAGAACAGGCTTTTACTTCTGTGAGCCAAGAACAAGAATTGGGATTCAGTGGGTACAGGCTCAGTGAAACTTAAGCCAATTGGAAAGGGGTCAGAGTGAAGTCTGCCAATATTCAACTGACCAGTTTTGCTGGTCAGTTAGATTCTTGACATAGTGCATTTAATTGTGTTTGTGCACCAAAAGTGACGCAAATTTGAGGAACGGGTAGAAAGCCAGTCAATGATTCTTATTGAACACTTGGCTCTTGTATAATGAGAGCTTTTTTTGTCTAGATGCCAAGCTCTACAGTATATCCTCAGGAATGCAGTGCATGGATATAGTTTAGACCAGCATTAAACATAGTTATATGCACTATACCACCTAATATATCACAATATGATCATATTTTTAAACACGTTTAATTTAGGAAATTGTGTTGCCTGTCCGGGGTGTTTGGAATTGTGACATTTTCGTTTCTTGAGCGCATAGTAGCTGCCTAAATATTCTTAAGATATCACAACCCCTTTGGCCATTGCATTTCCTAAACCTTAAACTGAAACCTCTCAATCAGGGTCAGGTGTCAGACTATACTATCTGGCGTGTTTGTATTTACTCACGGCCAAGAGGGAAAGATGCCATTAATATTTGCTGACATTTCAAATCCATTAAATAATGCATTTTCAAATAAAAAAATTATACCATTGATTTAAATAATGTAAGAATTTATTGTAATTGTAGAGGACCTTATGATTACCTTTAAATATCCAACATAAAAGGAATGTATATTTCACCTTAATGCTTTAATTGTTGATTTTTTTTTTTTAAACGATCACGGATTATAAATGACAGTTTATACATTTACATGCAGTTTTACATTTACATGCAAATTTGTAATTCCATTAGGCTTAACTACAAGATAAACAATCAATAAAAGCCACTATATACTATTATAAAGCGAACGTCAAACAATAAGAGCAAACACAAGGAGAATGGATAGCTTTTAGCAGAGATTTAAATCCATAGGCTGTCACTTATTTACAGAACAAAGAATGCAGTGCTTTTGTCTAAAAATACAAAATAGTATCAAATTTCCAGGATTTCAAACTTTGTTTATTTATGAAATAAAGACTTTGCGCCTCGTTAGAGTCTGAACATCAGTGGTGTTAAGCCTAATCTTTCTTTGTGCTTATAGGCTACAGCAGTAGTTAGCTTAAGGCTGTTTCCAGGCACAACTAAGCTTTGGTCTTCTATAGGAAGTTCTCACCCTTTTCCTGTCATGCCCATCTGCTGAAAGGTGCCTAGCTACAAGGGTGTTTGGGATTGTTATGCATCATATGTGGTGGCAAAATGGAAAATAAGAACAGAAATATGGAGTTCTTACAATGTCTAAAAAGTCTAACTGTTTTAAAACTACAATTTCCCAACCACACACTTTCATCTACCAATTAATTTGCCATAAAAATGACTTACATCATGTTTGAAACTTCAGAGGAAACTTGCTTCCCTCCTTGATGTTGCAATGAAGATTAATATCACAAGGAGGGATTTTGTTATATATGACATTTCTTTGACAAGCTTGGCGAAGAGGTCCAATAAAGACGCCACACTGAGGATGGATGGTCACCTGGTGTTAGTAATTTACAGCTCAGCCGCTTCCTGTTGCACTCTCCGTCTGCTGTTGGCTATACTGCTGCCAGCACGTGTGGCACATCAGCAGGAAAATGCTGGAATATAGCCCACTGTCGCTCCTCCATGCTGAGCCTTAGAAAAACACCTCCAGCCAAGGCTAAATGCTTATGCACTTTTAGCTTAGCGAACATGCTGGAGGACCTCAAGAACTACAAGTACTCTAGATATGTGGCTTCCTGTTTCTAAACATTTCTGAACAAGCTGTATTAACAAGTCAGTTATAATAAATACACATTTAATAGTCATGTTATTAACAAAAACTACTGCTCAGTCATGCAGCCATTCAGGCAGCCAAGCACGGGTCAACGGCACAATGTAAAAACAAACCATGAGCGTACAGGTTAAGCAGTTTAGGTAATGTTTGCATTAAACACATCCAGAAAGCAGCAGTTGTGTGGATATAAAACAAATCTTTAATTAGAGAAGTTAAAGAAAAAAATGGTAAACATAGTCTGAGCTAAAAGAAAGGCTATGCTAATTTAAATAATCATAGGGAGATCAGTTTTGGGTTGCAATCTTAGGAGCAGAAGTTTGTGATTATGATGGGCACATGACGTCAGGTAGATAGACAAAGATCATCTGGTCTCTTTCCAGATGTTAACTTTCAAAATATGTAGGTCAAAATATTTCTGTTATTATTCTACAATAATGAAACTTTCACTGACAGTACAATTTAATTTTAGATTAATCTTATCTTGAATAGAGAACAAGGGTTCTATAGGGGAACTCAAAAGCCAAAATGAAGTGCAAAACCAACATACTAGCCCAAGTAAATAATTCTGTGGCACGTCACCCTGTCCTCGTTTCCAGCCTTTACTAGTCCAACGTGGTTCTTAATTGAATTGCCTCTGGCTTAAGTTTGCCAATAAAAGCAAATGCCTCATTTTAACCCCTGAATTCCCACAAGCTCCAAAATGCAGAAAACCCTCACGCTTCATTCCAAAGTGTAGCTGAAGCATGTAAGGCTCTCTGCACCAAACCAGTACTGCAACCACCCAGTCAACTTCACGCTTAGTAAGCTACCCAGCTGCAAAAGGTCACGTTCCAATAAAGCAGCATCAATGAGGCTTCTTACTGCCCTACAGGGGTCGTAAATCTCTTATAGAATTAGAGAACAAGGTTGTAGGTATCATGAGCCGATGACACCTGCAGCAGTCTACTGCCACGTCCACCAGAATGCCTCTATGACGCGTCAATTATGGCGTGGACAAAACCAAGGGAAATTCAGATTTCCAGATCATTACAGTCCTAAGCTGAGAACATGTAGGATGTAGAACTTGTTGTAGAAAAATGATTTGGATAGGCCACACATCTGCAGACCGGCTTGTCAAAGGTCTGATTTACTCTGAGCTGGAGAGGAGCAGGAATGCAGACTGGAAAAAGAAGAGCCTAAGCTGTTCTGCTGCCCCCCTCTGCCGGTCCAGATATTATTTAAGGCCTGTCTATTCATGCCAAAAACTGCAGCATCTAAATTTGCCCCATGTGTTAAGCAATATCTTAAGTCATTTGAAAATAATGTCTGCAGACGCAACCATTGTGTAGCAATAAATATTTTTTTCCTTTCTTTTTTTCTTTTGAAAGCTCATTTTCTCTAAGGGTCAAATGTACAATCAGCTTCAGCTACTTTTAAGAATTTTCACCATGGCAAATGGCAAAAAAGATTTAAGTGTAATTCATTCACACAACGATGCAAGGTTTATGTAAAAAGCTGTTTATATAATTTAGAGTGAAATGGTGAAACTGCACTAGTGTGGGGTAGAGTTCATCAACTGAGGGTTTAATGGTTTTACCAGAACTGTGTGCTGGAAAACGTAGGTCTAGAGTAAACTTTCACAATCTTTTTTTTTTTTTCTTTTAATGCAAGGACACTCAATCCAGCAAAATATCATTTGCTTGTGATTAACGTTTTGATGGTTCCTAAAGTAAAAGACTGGAAAAATACACACATTTCTATACATTTCTTAAACCAGTTTGTTTATTCATCTTATAAATCATCAGAAAATTCAACATGACACACCCTGGATTAGATTATTACTGGGAACCTCCCAGAAACTTAGGAAAATTTATAACCCATCAGTATCTTATATTGGCTTCCTTTAGGAGAAAGCAAATTTCTTTTACTGTAGGTATTTACAGCTTTTTACATGTAACTGTACCACAGAACAAACTGATTGTAATATAAAAAAGTGCAACGTTAGTAAAAAGGAAACAACTACATAGCTTTTGGAAAAGTTGCAGAAAATGACACAGACTCTGAACTCAATGAGGCATTAAACTGTCTTTTTGAGCTATTCTTAAAACTCAACTAGCATGGCAAATAAAGTAGTGAGTGGTGGCATTAAACCTACCATTACCTCAGAAGGTTTAACGATGGCAGGTTTCTAGGTGCAACACTCTTGTTCGAAAATGCAACTTTAAAAACAAGTTTTCCTATGCGATTTCCAGTTCTTCTGGAAGTAAAAAGGAAGCTGAACAAGCTGAGAATAAATCGTTTAAACCTGCACAAATACAACTAGATGAGCTCATCAGAGAGAAAAATTATAGTGATTAACACCAGCATTGTGTTACTTTCCCAAGGCAAGAGATTGAAAGATTAATTTTGTTTACGTAGCCAATGAAATGTTGAGAAATGAATACTGTGGTCCTGAGATAATCTCTCCCCTGAACCATGTGCAAAAAAGTAGGCAAAGGGATAAAAAGGTTCACTTGCCTGCACACGTCTAGGAATGACACTTTTACAACTATTTTAGGATGAACCAGGAAAGAGAATTCTCCAGGTAGCCTCCCTCCTCCACTTGCCCCTGTCTTAGGGTAAACCTCAGTCTGGTTTTCGAGTAATTGCATTTCACGTTGCATCTCACTTTCTCTAGGCAACTGTGGCGTTTACGAGCGGTTACTCACACAAAAGCAGGGAGGTCTGATTGCTCAGCTAATTGGTGTCGGAAAGAGATCACACAGCAGGCCTCGTAAAATCCAGTGCCCCTCTACCCCATTACATCACATCACACTGGGCCAAGCTAAAAAAAACTTCTCAGACTGTGTTTGCAATTGCTGGTTTTAAAACGATGTCAGAACCCAACATATTATGACCTGTACTTAGATAGCCAAATGTAGTAGAATACCTAATCATGATATTCATTTATTTTTTTTGGAACATCCTATTCCATATTTTGGCTAAAACTTTTAATAAGCCATACTTCTAGAAATGCTTTCTGCTTGGTTTTTAATCATGGCCTTGGTGTTTGCTTATTTTTCTATTAAGTAACTTTAGGTGCTAAGGTAGAGTGAGAAGGTCTGGAGTGCAGTTCGTATAAAGGTGTTCAGAGGGGTTGAAGTCTACATTCTACACAAATGCCCTGCACAGAACGTATACCGACCTTTTGCTTTGGTTAGTGCTGGACAAGTATTAAAAAGAGCTAGATTTCACATTAGGGACTGATCATTTAACCTTTAAAGGTTAAAGTACTGGGGTAAATCCCCAGAAGATTTAAGAGGAATCCCTTGTGTTAGCTGTACTAAAGAGATTCACAGCTTAGCTCATATCCTTGTCACCTTCAGGGATTTTTCACAGCAAGCTGAAACAGAGCAATTGCACCGGCAGGGTTTAAGGGAAAAAATGTTACCATCATTGAATAGAGAAAATCTGAGAGATTTAATTATCAATGCTTTCCTGGGATGAGTGCCAGCGTGTGGTCTAGGTACGTGTTCTTTCACCTGTCTATCAACTACACGGTAATGATACATTGAAATACACTGCATAAGCATAAGTACTGGGACAACTTATCATAACATCTATAGGCGTAATTTAGACATTCTGTTGAAGATTTAGTCTCATTCATGCTCCTTCTATACTTCTGAAAAGGCTTTCACCATGATTGTGAAAAATGGCTATGGAGGTTTGCCCATTCAGCTACAAAAGTATTATTAAAATCAGGAACTAATGTTGGTTGAAGAGTTTTTGTAAAGTTCATATTTATTTATCACATACTGCATACAATACTACATGCTAAAATTCTTCTCTTTTTACAGACCAGAATAAATTCCAAACTACTCATTTCACCCTTAAGGCCCCAAATAAAAGCCCACACTTCTGAAAAAAATCCTATAAAGTCCTGAGTTACAAAAGTACACTACTGAATTAACCCTTAGAGCCCTAAATAAAATAAATAACACATTACTGAATTAAGGGTGGCGTGGTGGCGTAGTAGATAGCACGTCGCCTCACAACAAGAAGGTCTTTCTGTGCTGAGTTTGCATGCTCTGGTTTTCTCCCACAGTCCAGAAACATGCAGATTAGGTCGATTGGTGATTCTAAAATTGCCCATAGGAGTGAATGTTTGTAAATGGTTGTTTGTCTATGTGTTGCCCTGTAATGGACTGGCAACCCGTACAGGGTATACCCCTCTCACTCTATGTGCGCTGGGATAGGTGCCAGCAGACCTGGGAATAAGCGGTCAAGAAGATGAATGAATGAATGAATTACTGAATTAACGCTTATAGTCCTGAATGTACAAAACATACTGCGGAATTAACCCATAAATCCTCTATGGTCCTGAATTTAAATACATTACCGAATTAACCAGTCCATTCCTGTATTTAAAAAATACACTATTGATTTAATTTATATTTTTTTGTGTTAATTCAGTAATCTAGGTTGTTATACAGGACTGTATTTAATCCAGTAGTGTGTGTTCTTATTCGGGACATTCATTCATTCATCTTCTTACCCGCTTATTTCCTAATTTCCTAATCACTGGGGTCTGCTGTTGCCTATCCCAGCTCACATAGGGCGAGAGGCAGGGGTACACCATGAACGGTTTACCATTCACACACATTCACTCTTATGGACAATTTAGAACTACCAATTGACCTAATCCGGAGTACACAAAGGAAACCCACACAAGCAAGGGGAGAACATGTAAACTCAGCAAAGAAATAGCCTCGGCCTGGGAATCAAACTTGGACCTTCTTGTGAGGTGATCGCGCTAACCACTGCGACACCGCGCCGCCTTTTATTCAGGATAGTAAAGGTTAATTTGGTATTGGTTTTCTTTTGGGACTGTAAGTGTTAAGAAAGACCGGGTTTTGATTCCCATGTTCACCAAGCAACCACTGTGGGTCCTAGAGCAAGACCCTTAACCTCCAATTGCTCAGTTGTACAGATCAAAAAGATCAAATCGCTCTGGATAAGAGGGTATGTCAAATGCTGTAAATGTAATTCAGTAGTGTGTTTTCTTAATTCAGGCCTGTTCAGTAACAAGGGCTAACTCAGTAGTCTGAGGTTTTTATTTAGGACACTGTCACACTGTAACAGTTTTTAGGAATCTTTGCTCTGATAAAAGGAATTATGTAAGACTACAGCTCATTCTTTATAACTGTGTGCTTCCACATTTGTGTCCACAGTGTTTGAGACATTCTAATGATGGAGTATCAATAAAGTGTCCACAAATTTTGGCCATAGGCTATACAATATTGTTTCCTGTGTAAAAGAATCTATCATTGATCCATACAAAATCCTAGAGTGAATCTATAAACCGACAAAATCCCCTGCATCGATACTACTACATTCTTTTTGATCTTTCATTGTTTAATAAAATGCCAAGGTGATGCTTTGCCAATGACTGTGAAACAAAAAAAATGTAATAAATCAGTTGACTCACAGCTTTTATAATATGTTCCTTTTTTTTTTTTTTTTAC
This sequence comes from Pseudolaguvia tuberculata, assembly GCA_026260255.1. Taxonomy (NCBI): domain Eukaryota; kingdom Metazoa; phylum Chordata; class Actinopteri; order Siluriformes; family Sisoridae; genus Pseudolaguvia; species Pseudolaguvia tuberculata. The sequence goes on from JAOTRA010000018.1 coordinate 5,035,930, forward strand.
AATTGCCATCAAAAGCATTTCATAAAGTAATGTAATTAAATAAAGGTTATTGTGTAGTTGTCATTCTACTCAGACTGTTTTTATAATATCATCTGCCAACGAAACAGCAACTGCTTTTCAAATGTGTTGACAGTGTTTAAAATAAGGATTAAAATAATAATCTTCCAACTGTTATTTTGCACCGACACTTTTTTGTTCAATTATTATTTGACTCAGTCTCGGGATTGTTATTATAATTGCTGTTAAATGTCCCATTATAATCAGACTGTACAAGGATGCAATTGTCACCTAAAATATAATAATTGTTGACTTGCCTGTGTGCATTCCTAACTAGCACAAAGTGTTGATAATTTAATGACTTTAAATTGTGCATCACCCACGTAGTATTCTCGATTTATATTATGCAAGTCATACAAGTGCTTTGTGTGGGATTCAAAGTAATAGAGTTCTGCTTTTACTTCACTTCCTCTCTTTTTTTACTCATACCACTTTATTTGGTAAAAGCTTATGCTGGACACCGGCAAACCTGTTGATATTCTGTGACACTTAGACAATTCTCAATCTTCATCTTCCAGCAATTCCAAGATGTACACCAGACAAGGACACTAAGGCAGGGCCAGACAAGATCTCACCTGCCAGTCGAACCAGACATAGCACAGCCTCGCCCAATCTCCACCCACCCCCTCCCACCCCACCATCAGAATACAAAATACAAAAGAGATTTGTGGCACCAAAACTGCTTACAGTAAGCACAATAATGTATTTAAAAAACGATAACAGCAAACCGATTTTGAAAATGCAACTGCAGTTTAGCATTGCAACAGAGCAAATGCGTGTGTCAGGATGCAGGAGAGTGTGTTCTAACATATGTCTTAATCCAACGGGAATTGAAATGTCAGTCTCTCATCATCATTCTGTGTCAAGGAGATGAGCGTTTTTGTTTAACTTGGCACTCAAAACAAGATTATAATGCGCCAACTGTAATTACGGACTTGAGGCAGTGAGAGGTTAATTGATCTGGGATAAACAGCTATTTCGAAGGAATGCCTTTCTTTGCCCAAACATTTTAGAGAGAGACATTTGTCTGTCTATGGTTAAATCAGAGAACACCTGTAGGTGTAATAGGATCCAGATACAGTGCTAAATATTTACATTAATTTGCCTGCCATTTTTGTCCTAGTCACTTTCAATTTAACACCGTTTAGAATCCAAGCATATGCCTAGTAGTAAAACCGCTTTGGAGCAGTGACGTCTAGAAACTATAGTCAAAAGGAGCATAATTAACAACACACATTATAACCAAATAACTTATAGTTATTAGTCTGTTTAACTAGATTTGGTTGTTTGATTTTCACTTTTGCCTTCTTCCTGGGAGTGACACGGGGAGCAGAACTTCCCTTGTACAAGAAAATGGGGGAAAAAAGAGAGGTGCTAAAATAAAATCTTTTCCAATACAGCAGTCAGACAGGGAGTTCTAGAAAGCCAAACTGTGCTTGTCCATGATCTTTTAGTCTGTCAGTCATAATGAAACTAACCAGTTAAGGCTGTCTGTGATCTCATACATGTGTAAGAGTGCAGCTTGTGCTTTCTCCTGGCATGTGACGTTCACAGTTGGTGAAACAGACATGCCTCGTAGGAAGCACATGGTCTCAGAGGATTCACCTTACTTAGTTGGTAGCTGTCATGTGATTATAGGAAAGCTGACTGGTTGTTGGTATCTGCAAGTTGACCAAATTAAAGAGTAAATGGGTTAAGAAAACAGAATGAATGACTAATCAGAGGAAAGTGCACGCTAATCATAGCAAGAACTAATGTAAGTAGTCGCTAACTGAAATTGTTATTGGGAGACTTAGGGCATAAGAACTTGGAATCATGAAAAAGCAATTCTAGGCTTTAGTTACTCTAAAGCAAGGAGGTGGTATAAAAAAATATTAACATTTAGTCAATTGAGTGATAACAGACTTGTCTTTTTTCTATGGTAAAATGTGTTTTGATTTCTAGTTTAATATCTAGTCTAACACTGTAAACTGGAAAAAGTTACAGTGTTACATTGGAATTGTGATGTGATGTTTTTAACCAGGATGTGAAGGCAAAATCTGATTTTCTTGCAGTTATTAAAGTCAAGTCTGATTTAAAGTCAAACCAGATGTCATTTAATGATGAAAAAATCTAAAACTTAAATTGTTCTGAGGTTTTAGATTAAAAATGGGTGCAACAGTGCCAAGAAATGTAAAATTCTGTTTGAATTATAAATGCCAGACTTCTGACTGACTTCATGTGATGTTAAAGCACAGCTTTTTTAAACTGATGTTGTTTGTGATAAAAAAAAAATAAACTTGCAAGCTATAGGCATTCATTCGTTCATCTTCTAACCCACTTATTCCCTAATCCAAGATCACGGGGGTCTGCTGGAGCCTATCCCAGCACTATTTATCCCATAGGCCGGAGTACACCACAGGGTCCATCACAGGGTCGCACAGACAAACAACCACACACACAAACTCGCTCCTATGAGAAGTTTAGAATCACTAATAAACATAATGTACATGTTTTCTGGACTGTGGGAGGAAACCTTGAGAAATATCATGCAAACTTATTTAAAAAAAAAAAAAGATAACAAAAACATTTGTAAAGGTTTGCTTTAAAAAAGGTCTAGTAATTATTAGAAAAGATTTAATATTGATGATAATATTGATAAGACTGAATAAAATGTAGCCTGACCATCAAATCAAGTCAACATAATACACTTTATTAGTTGTTTATTAGCTTATGTAAGTCTATTAGCTCATGTATTACTACACTTAACATTATTTCACATTTTATACAATAGAAATACATACATATATGTGTAGATAATAGGCAAGAGAAAATAAGTACAAAAAAAATGAATTATGCTGCCTGTGGGTATAATTATAGGCTGTTCCTCAGAATAAAAAGTGACTGACAATATGTAACCTATTGACCATGTAGATGAGAAAATGGCTGCGAAGCACAATTTGGATTGGATAAACTTCCTATTTGTAATTCAATTTTGTTTAACTTGCAGCAACGGAAACCTGCCAAAACAAACACACCATGACATAGCAGTCAAAGCTTTTTGACCGGAATACTTTACTCAAATTCGAGTAAAAACATCCCCCGTCTCTGCCCCTGTGGTCATCTCAATGTTAAAGACAGCGAGGGAGACACTTTGGGCCTAAATATGGCTTATCTCTGTAGCAGCTTTTCAGTGCTGAGAGACAATTAGCTGGAGATAAATAGCATTGCATTCTGGTTGCAGTGTGTAAGAGATAACGCAGTCCTTATTACTAGAGATTGGCCAGCTGCTTTAATTATTACTGGTTCAGTATTCACACACAAAGACACTCAGACACACAGATTTACTAATGCATTTGTTAATATTTAACAAAAATCGAACATTACCATGATCAACAAAACCTTTTGAAATTTAATTTACATTACTAATTCTGGCAATTAATGGACGCCTTTTACCAGAGTGACTAATGTTAATCTTGTTTTTTTTATTAATCCAATAAAAGAATTAAGGGGGGCGGTGTGGTGGCATAGTGGATAGTACGGTCGCCTCACAACAAGAAGGTCCTGTATTCGATTCCTGGGCCGGGGGTCTTTCTGTGCTGAGTTTGCATGTTCTCCCCGTGCTTGCATGGGTTCTTCCGATTACTCCGGTTTCCTCCCAAAAACATGAAGATTAGGTTGATTGGTGATTGTAATTTGCCCAGAGGAGTGAATGTGTGTGCATGGTTATTTGTCTGTGTGTGGCCCTGCGATGGGCTGGTGACCTGTTCAGGGAGTACCACTGTCTCACACTCTGTGTGGGCTGGGATAAGCTCCAGCAGACCTTTGCAGACCGGAATTGGGGAATGAGCGGGTAGGAAGATAAATGAATGAATGAATGAATGAATGAATGAATGAATGAATGAATGAATGAATGAATGAAAACAATCAAGGGTTAAGGGTCCTGCTCACTGATGGTACTGTAAAAACAATGATTTACTGATTCAACAATTCTACACCTTTACCCCAGAGCTACCACTTCACCTATGTTGGAAAACATAGTCTTACAAAACTCTGACTTTAAAAGCTGAATATGGCTGAAAGAAATTTTAACACTTTTACATTTGACCCTATAAATGATTTCCCTTTTTTTTTTTACACACTTTTGCATTTGTTTAAAACACATGTTGTTGATCAAGTATTTTACTGTGTTAGTTACTATAGAAACACATATTCCATAGAACAGAGCTACTAATGTTAACCCTTTTTTAATAGTTTGTAGTTCAACTGTGTATTTCGAATGGTGCCGGTAAATTTATCCTGTTAGCAGTTAAGACCCGACATCAGCTCGGCTTTCTTTTATTCAAAAACTTGTAAAAAAAAAAAAACAAAGCCAGTATTTTTACTCTAAACTACAATTGCACTGGAACAGAGTGAGCCATTTTTCCCATTTGCACAAAAAGACTGCAGAGTGTAGAGCTCAATGGTGTCTAATATCCGAGACAAAGAGTGTAATATAAAAGCTTGGATTTTGTATACTGCGGACCTGCTGAGTGCTCCAAGGGCCGGAGGTGTGTGTGGATAAAAAAAACTTGACAGCTGCATCACACCTTCTTCCTGTGGGCATGTGTGTGTGGGTGCGTCTAGGTTTTTATGCCTGTGTAATGACCCCCATGCAGTGAGTAACTGCTGCCTGCCTTCCGAAGCAGGTGTGAGCTGGACCAGAGCACTGTTTATTATATGGGCTGAACAGTGTGTTTTTGTGGCATGTAGCGTTTTAGTCTATCGCTTCCATCTTGCAGCAGTAACCTCAAAGCCAAAGCCACAGATGGAGAGGTTAAAAAAGAATGAGCCGTGATGAGGGCCTTTCTCCTCAGCACCTGCATGCTCACGAGTTGGTTCTGCTGCGTGAAAGACAGGCTCATAAATAATCACTGAAGCAGAACTACAAAAACCTGGAATTTTGTTCTGCAGAAACGTAGCTATTCCAGTTTCCCTTTCAAAAAAGGTTTCATAGTTTTGGGGATCTGCCTGAAACAGTTAAGTGTAACATAATCTGAAAGATTACACTGTCTTATAACGTAGGGGGATTGTGTTTCAATTATTGTGGCTGAATTTTCATTTAAGGGGCCATGTACTGATTTACAAACTGGCCATAATTCCATCTGATGAATGCTTTCCTATTAGAACACATGCTTGCTGTCTGTGCGCCATACGCCACGTTTCACTCGGCTTTTTCTTTTGAGCGGAAAATATGCTGCTCAGTTTTGTACACCGACAAAAAACATTGCACTACTTAGATTACATTATAAACTTTTAGATGCAGATATAATTCTCAAACAAACATTGTGTAATGATAAAAAATATGAAATAGTCACATAGTGTTAACTTTCATTGAGAAAAAAATTATAGGCTTGTAATTCATAATACATGCTAGCAAAATATGGCTATGATGGTTATAGCTTCCATACCAGGTTGAGATTCCTAGGGGGGTAAAAATCTCAATTTCATGCCTGACGTCAATGGCTGGGAAAGTTCATAGGTCAAATCCGTGAGCAGGTGTTAGTGTGTGTGTGTGTGTGTGTGTGTGTGTGTGTGTGTGTGTGTGTGTGTGTGTGTGTGTGTGTGTGTGTGTGTGGGGTGTATGCTTAAAAGAGAATAAGTAATTTTCTCTCTTTTTGTACTATTGCCCAGTTTTTTTTATGAAGCATTTGGGGTTTTTTTTAATAAATTGCTGGAATGAACGAAACCCCAAAGATCCATTGAAGTTATGAAAATATCCAAGCTTTCACAGGACACCAAGAACTGTCTGTTTTCACACTGTACTTTCCTGGTGTTTGATTCTTATTGGAGTAGAAATTTTCTCAGACCAGCTCAGTTCACTCAAACATGTCATTGTGTCACGGTGCTTTGCCTATGGGGCTAGCAGTGCTGGGGCGAGGCTGTTGAAAAACCAATTAGAGGTATTGTTGCACTAAAAGCAGCTATGCTGAAAAATGGGATTAATGTTAAAGCCTAGCAGGCATTATAAAGCTTGGGCTAACATTATAAATAGTTGGGGTTTTCGGCTTTTTTTATATATATATAAAAATGCTCTATTGTCAAACTCTGTTTTTTATATAAGGTAAAAAATCTTTCTTTTGTTAATTGTTTATTTTTGTCTTTTCTTTAGCTTGTCACTGTAATTTACACGCACGCCGCTGTCGCTTTAACATGGAGCTGTACAAGCTGTCTGGTCGAAGGAGTGGAGGAGTTTGCCTCAACTGCAGGCACAACACCGCCGGACGCCACTGTCACTACTGCAAAGAGGGCTACTACAGAGACATGACTAAACCCATCTCCCACAGACGGGCTTGCAAAGGTATCTACAATCGTATACATGTTCAATTCATTCCATCAATGTTACTTTGGTGATTTAAAGCAAAAGCTGTGAATTTGTGGTAAACACACTATATGCACAGATGAGTCCCTTGAGCAAGGTCCTTAACCCAAAATTGCTCAGTTGTATAAAAGAGATTAAATGTATGTCGTACTGGATAATAGCGTCTGCCAAATGCTGTAAATGTAAATATAAAAGAGGAGATGGATTGCTATGACTGAAAATAGAAAAATATGAGAAATATGGATAGAAAAAGGTGTCAAAATGGCAAAAAGGAGATAGCAAGTACTTTAAAGAAGGAGTTCGACAACATTCAGTCAATTTGTGTAGCAAATATTGCAAAATTAAATGAACTTTTCAACTTTTTCTCCCACTTGCAGTTTATAAGCAAGTATTGTAATAGTATTGACAGTGTTGACGAATAGTTTATTAATCAGTAGTTTCATATGTAGCCGCATCATGCAAAAAGTAATATACAGTGATTGGTATACACAGACATGTTACATCCAGTGCCAATATAACAACACAGCACAGAAAACCTGGTAACCCTAACTGCTAACATTAACTAACTAAAATTACAATGTGCCGTTTTGCTAGCCAGCATGACTTTCATATAAACACTGTAACGCAGACTTTGACAAACTGATAGGAATTGCAACATATTCTTCCGGTACATTAGGATATTGGTGAGGTCCAAGTTTGAATTCTTTCTGTAAATACTCATAGTATAGACTGCCATACATGCTGTTATGGCAAAAAGCATTTAAAATCAATCTTCCATCAGATCACTCATGTTTTTTGACATGGTTTTTTTTTCCAGCTAGATTTTATCCGAGCATAAATAGACATGTTTGACAAAAAAACAATAGACTATATAAAACATGCAACTGACTTAAATGTCATCTACAAGGAAATGAAAAATAGATTATTGTGTGTTTTGAGGTGACAAAAATATGAACGAGAAATTGGCTATGTTCTGATTTTCACATTGTAGACTTATGTGGTAAAACTCTAAACAGGACAGACAACTATGAGCCAGTTCTTAAAATCTTTATATTTCCTAACAAATTATGTATTAATTCTAATATTGATAAGGATTTTGTTTGATACACTAATACATTCAGATCTCTGACCTCTGAATTGGTAAAATAACACGTAAGGAAAGTTACCAAAATGAGGGAATCATCCTGGTTAATATTGTTTTATTCCTTACTAGGCAATAAGGTTGAAGTACACTTTTAAAGTTCAGTATGTTCATAAAAATAAAACCTGTCTTATATCCTATAAATTGTGATCAGAAAGCTCTTAAACTGCAGCTAATCTCTCTTACTCCCACCTTCACAGCTCCGGTGAACCGAGTATCAGATAACCCAACGTAAAGCAACTCAAAGCATAGTATGAAATTATCTTTATGTGTAGCCTACACACTTCCTCGTCATGCTGCACCTGCACATAGATATCCACATATCCAACACATAAACTCACACACAATGACATACAGAGTAGCACATGGTGGAATAGAGTTAAAACCTTATTCACATGAGGTAATCATTATTAGTTCTGATGAGCTTCTTCTAACAAAGATTAATGAAAGCTGTTAATTATTACTTTTTCCGGCCTTTGGTCTTACAGAGTAAGCAGGTTTTATTAAGCATTTTAGCCTGGTCAGTATTATAGGTTTACATAGGAACACTGAATATTTTATTTCATGCCGCTTTATCTCAGCTAAATGCACACAAAAAGAAGCACTAAAGCAGTGGAGGACAGATAATCCAGACATGTGAAGGAATCTTAAAATCCAGGCAAATCTAAAAGTGTTGGGACAACTGACTATTGAATATATGAGTGTTTTTGATCGCCTTATTACAGATCGCTCGTTCTCGAACTTTCTCCGACTTCAAATCCATTTGACTGTTATTCTGTGAAGAAATGTGTTCTAGTTAATGGTATGTTTCGGACACAATTTATAGCATGTTGATGTGCTGCTAAAGGTGTCCACAAACCTTTGGTCATTTTAATTTGTATAGCAGAGATTTTAAAGTGCTTTTTTGGCAAGTCTAAAAATTAAGCAGTCTAAAATTCCATTATTAGATGAGAGAAAAGTAGTAACTATGAGCTGTGAGCAATAGAATTTTATTTTATTGGATCGTATTCATTTAACTTGGAAAAGGATAAAGCAGGCAGACCGCATGGGAGCCCGAAGTGGCTCTAAAGCAGGAAATTAGAGATGGCCTGTGTAGAATTCTGAACCAACGTGTATGTTTACAATCAGCTTCTAAACAATATGGTATGCATTCTATAAGTAAAAATGTGTACCTGATTAATGCTTGTAAAATTTGGTGTGTTGTCAACCCTCTTTGGTGAACCGGTGAGTTTTTCAAATTTATGAAAAATCAGAAATCTTTAATCAAGTGAAAAGCTGCTTCAGATGATTGAAGGGATGCCAATTTGCGATAAAAAAGAGGACAGTGTAAACGTACAAAACCTTCAAGCCAAAGATCTTGTCAAACTTATATACCATTTGCCCATTGGAGCCGTCACATATTTTATAGTAAGTACAGCTGTTGAGGATTTTGTGAACAAACCGCAGTGTGGTTTTCATCCACCGCCATGTTTGCATTCCACTGGGCCCTGAACTGAATTCCACATTTTCGGTCCAACTGTGCCCTTCTTCTTGCTATCTTATTAACGCTCATCCCCCTCATGCGCACACACACACACACACACACATACATACACACACACACACACACACACACACACACACACACACACACACACACAC
>JAOTRA010000018.1:5045208-5060759 GCA_026260255.1 Pseudolaguvia tuberculata
ACACACACACACACACACACACACACACACACACACACACACACACACACACACACACACACACACACACCAAATGCAGAAGCTGTATTGCCAGTTTAACTCAGGCAATGGGCCTAGACAATTTTTTTTATGTAACTGATATAAACAATTGCTTACACAATCAATTGGGTAGCTTAGTTTTCTTTGCTTGTTCAATCCCAGACCCTGGGTTTCACTGATTGCCAATCTGGCCTCAAGATTCACTGTCATCACTTTATATTCTTGCCTGAGGAATGCCACTATGGAAGTTCCAAACGGTTTTTAGCAACTTTGAGTCACTCCTGCCAGCCCAAATATTTATACAGGCTATATTTAGGATGCTCACAAGGGCAGAAGGGAAAGATCTATGCTAGTTACCGTGTTCCTCGCCTCTCATAATGAGCTTAACTTGAAGTCGTTATAAAGCAGAAGCTGTTAATAGGAGAGATGACAGTTTCCAGTCCATCGCTCTCATTTGTTTAGCCATGCACCGAAGGGAACAACCTGGGTAAACAACCTGATTGCAGTACTCTACTCCAGTGACAAAGTCTGCCCTCGTGACGTTGGTATTTATTGTTCGAGTCAGCCATCCATTCCAGCATGCTTGTTTTGGATGGGAAACGGTTCATGATGCCAGATGCGCTCAAGAGAAAAATCGGGAACGTTTTACCGCAAACGTGGCGTATGCGGCTTTCCACGAAAGACTGAACAGGGAATACGCTTAAGAACCAAATCCCCCTCCAGCGGCAGTGTGGAATTCCTCATACTTTATTTCCCTGATCAACGACTTCATCTCTCATCAAGAGCAATGTAAACATCATGTCACTTTCCACAGCTATACCCTTTTGTTTTCATTCCCGCATCTCCCTTGATTTCTTTCAGGAGTTTTTTCTATTTCTACCTTACTTATATCGCAAGCTGTCAACTTGCCTTTTTTATATGTTTCCGCATGTTTTTAGTGCTGATGGAACATTTTTGACCACACTTCAATGCCTAGCCAACAGCTCCTTTCACCTCAATTTCAGCCTTCATTAAGACTTCTGCGTTAGACTGAGGTATGAAGTGGGCTGTGTGGGGGTATAAGTGCTTTAATAGCCGTGTAGGTAGGCTCACTGGTGGGTGGCTGAAGTACACAAATCCAGCTATGTATGAATATAAAGTTTTTGTGTCAAGCATCTATTGAAATTCCGTACACCTTGGCACACAGTTCTACCTTATCACTGATACTCTGAAGTGTACTCTATGTCCATTTGATCACTTCACTGGTTAGGCTGGAACTAGGAAACCAAAAATATTTATGATTATAGTCACAATTGGCAAACTTTTATAGCAGACACAAATGACAAAAAGACATTTAATCTGTATTGGTTTATTGCATAAGTGCCGGTATTTTGAAAATGTCTTCTTCTCCAAAGGACATATGAAAACAGTCCAGATTAAGTCATATTTCAATCTCTTTGTTTCTCATTCCATTTAATTTGTAATTGTCCTATATTACTTAAAGTAGGTTCTGCTTTTACTCAGGCAGCATTTTTCACGTTAGAGTATGTCTTAAAATCATAATTTATGTTCAGGCTGGAAAGGCAACAGTGGAAAAAAAACAATGCCTATTTGATGAAGTCATAGTCGTACAGTAAGCGACTGGGTTTAATTTAGCATGGAAAGTGTGACCTTTTTGTTTTGTTTTTTCAATAGTGCACCGATTTAAGAGATAAAAAGTGGTCACTATATCCCTCAGACTCTTCGCTGTACCCAATGTTTTGTATATAGAATATTGTCTTGTTTCATTTCATTAGTGATGTCTGATCTTCACGGGTTCCTCCCAGCTCTCACTAATTGCTTGACAGATTTCCTGAGACTGGCTCGCCTCAAGCTGTTTTCAAATTACTTCTCAGCACCATAAAAATCCACCGGCCTGATGAGGAGATCTGGGCCAGAACTTCAAACATGCAACTTTATGGTAAACGTTTGGCAGCACGAGCACGCAACGAAATTCTCACTTTTAATGTCCGATCCTCCTAACTAACAGCTTAAGCAGAGCCGCTTTGAAGTGTGCCGCTTCAGCCCATTAATGGTGAATGTTATTCAGGCTTTATTTGCAGCGGCTGTGCCTGCCAAAAGCCTTTCTGTTGGTAACTCAATCAGAGAAAGCTGGGAGCAGTCTAAATGGCAGATCACAAACCTACAGTGAAGCACAAAGGGTTTTAAAACACACACATGCACATATGCAAAGATCAGTCACACTGACAATATATAACCCACACACAGTGTGCAGGCCCAGCACATGCAAGTAGAAAAAGACCCCCCAACAACACACACACATTGATATAATCATTAACACAGCTAATTAACTGGGACCAGTATAAATGTCCCCACAAGGTCAGACCTCTCCGATATCGGTATTTTCATATGGGCACTTGTTCTATCTTTATACCCCCCATTCCTCATACAAAACACACATACGCCCACCCACCATAAGTTTGACAGACCCTCGCCAGATGAACTTCTCACAGGTGCAGACTATAACTGTTCACGGACCCTGCTGAAATGGAGATTTCTGCTTAGTGGGTACTCCAAATAAAGTTCCAGACCATATACCAGTTCAGAGGGCATGTCGCTTAGTGAGATTACACAGCCCCATGCCGTTGCTCCAATGTGTGCACTCATGTTTTGCAGTTTCTACAGCAGTCAGTAATAATAACACAGAAGACTTTGTAATAGCTACCATTAATAAATATGGACTAAAGCTGGATGGGCCTGTAGATTGGTGGGTGGACGTTTGGGTGGATGGATGGATGGATGGATGGATGGATGGATGGATGGATGGATGGATGGATGGATGGATGGATGGATGGATGGATGACAAAATGCAGATAACTTATAACCCATATCATTTTTAAAAAAAAACATAATTTTAATGGATTTAAAGTAGAGTGTACCGAACTGTTACAATATTTAGGACAAAATAAAAAAAATCTGATTAATGTAAATCTATACATTAACTAATAATAACATTTATTAAAAATGATTATGTAATAATCAGTATTTAAGCATTAGGGTTTTTATTTTAGATTTGGTCAAGTTTGAAATCGGAATTTAGCAGTTCATATTCTTTATTGATATAAAGAGATTAAATATGCAGTTCAATTGTATTATGCAGGAGGTTCATTTCTCTTTTAAAAGTGATTTTAACACAGGGGTCACCAATTTGGAGTTTAGCTCCAACCCTAAACAAACAAACTTTTATTAGATCACTACGGTTTGTTAGGTAAATTTGAAACTAAAAGGCAGGTGTGTTGAGCCAGGTTGAAGCTAAACTCTGCGGGACACCGACCAGCCCAGTTCCTTCCGACCAGGAAGGGACAAGTTGACCCCTGCTTCAACACATCATAAAACGAAATGGTGGAAAAACTTTGATAAGCAAACATGTTTGCTTGATAAAAGTCATTTGTATTGATTTGAAAAAGATTACAGTATCTGACTATTTATTTAACTTTTTTTTTTTACTGAAATTGAACAAATCTAGTAATGCAGGGTACCTTAAATGACTTAAATGTTATAATTAGCCCAAATGTAAGTAGACAATAGTGTACGGTTGTGTTTTTAATTAATGAATAATAAATTTTTTGTATTTCAGCATGTGACTGTCACCCAGTCGGTGCTGCAGGTAAAACCTGTAATCAGACCACAGGCCAGTGTCCGTGCAAGGATGGAGTGACTGGTATTACCTGCAATCGCTGTGCAAAAGGCTACCAGCAAAGTCGCTCTCCCATTGCCCCCTGTATTAGTAAGTGAACTTTTTCTTTCTTTCTTTCAGCTAAGAATTATCCATTAACACCATTACATAAAAAGAAAAGTTTCTTCAAGACAAATAAAATAATCAAGTTAATTAAAATATAACTAAATTTATTGAATTATAGAAAGAGACAGTGTCCTGTTCAGGATATAACATCAAAATCATTGCTGGGAAAATATACAGGTCAAAAGAAGCTAATTAACATGTTTGATGTTAAAATCCATGTCAGTACTACTGTATTTGTGCATTTGTACAGCATCCATTTGTCCCGGAAGGTTTAACCAAGCAATCCCACGGGAATGTAATGAAACAACACCCAAAAAAAGTTTGCCTAAACACTTACTTTTCATGAATTCATGGCCTTTTCATTTCCGACTGTGTGCCCCTTTTTCAGTTCCTTGGCGAGACATTGTGCTGTTTGACCTGCTCTAAAGCAAACAGTCCATACAGGATTGGCTGACAGCAGTGAGCCTGGTGTGCTCTCAGCAATGGCTAGTCAAAGCCATGAATCTAATGGTCCTCTCTACAGCCATGATTAGTGATATGTTTATTGGCAGTATCAACAAGGCTGCAGATTCCATCTCCATGGCGATAAACAGCAGGACCACACAACATCATCAGTGGTGAAGGAGGTGGGGGGGGGCTGACTGGCAGTCATCCTTCCTTAGCTGGCATCGTTTGATAACATATTAACAAAGACAACACAATGCAAGGCTGTTAGCACACATTTTCATTGTTGGTCTTGATTTTATTGCATGTTATTGTCACTGCGGTGATCTTTTTAAAGATAAAGCTATCTGGAATATAGAACAGGTCTGCTATGTTTGGCAACGCTTCACTACAGCAAAATGAGTCTTGCGGACCCTGTGGAAATAAGTTTTCCATCATTTTACAGAGAGTAACAAATCTACTGTAAATCCCCAAGAGCAAAACCCTAGCACTAGAGCAGCAGAGATTTGGTTTCCAATATATTTATAATATCCATTAAAAGATGTTGTGTTTCAGTTTTGGTAGGATGCTAAAGAAATACATACATGAAATATTTTGCCAGCTGTTTTTTTTTTTTTACTGTGGATAGAGTCCCTTGTGGCGTACAATGAACAATGTAGAACATTAAGAGTTTGATTCAAGCAGCAAAACCTATTAAAACCAAATACATGGGGGTTTTTTTAATCAGCAATCAATAACATGTGTATTAAAAAGGCCATTGAGACTCCCTCAATCCATCCCTGAGCCTTAATAAATCATTACAAAGTATATTCAAAAGTGGTTTGTCTAAGCAATTAATCTTTGCTTTACTTTAAAAAACAAAAGCTGAAGCAAAAACAAATGTTATTTGGCATCGAGCAAATTGTCATTGCTCATGTTTTCCCTTCCTGTTTATAGAAATTCCAGTCGCATCCCCTACTGCGACATACACCATTTCTGAAGAACCAACTGGTAAGTAGAATTAAACAATAAAATTTTTTATTAGAATCTTTTAAAATCTTCAAATAAAAATTTAACAGGCCAAATATTAAATTCAACCAAGTGAAACATTTTAGCTAAATATTATTTGCATTTATTTAACCAGCATGTCAGTCATCGTTTTGACCTTCTTTCTATTACGTCTTTTTCCACCCTTTTTCCCCCTGTGCTTTCATCTTTATTTTGATTTAAAATTATAACCATAGCAGGATACATAAAGAATGCCAAAAAGTGATTTTCAGGATTTGTTCCCCTTTTACAAAGCTTCACAGCAGCAGCTGTATATGGTTTTCCATCCTGTTTGTTATTCCACAATGGAAAATGCAACCTGCACACAGAACAAGGAGCCAATCTTTACTATAGTGTATTTCACACTTGTGGCAATTCTTTTTCAAATGTATTTGAACATGTGACAAGTCATTCTCATTTCTCCCTATAATTTTGACACTTATTAAATTATAGCTTGTGGTTTTCTTTTGTCGTCGTTTTAGCACCTTTTCCGCCGGCAGCTGGTTTTTTCCGACAATAGACTTGCAGATTTATAATCGACTTACATGCTTGGATTGCATGAGTTTTGTTTCTCAGTCACACTTTCTCCAGGACACAATGCTCTCATGCTCCTTTCCACACCTTTTTTATCTCATCAGTCTGGTCACTGTGAAGGCCACAGGAGCCCAGTATAGATTGTTATATCAACCAAACTTGTTAAAGATAATACAATCAGCTGTAATTTCCAGAACTGCTGCTTGGGAGGAAATTGTTAGGTATATCTCTGGGACATATATCAGCAGATACTATAAATGTGTGGTGCGCTAAGTTTTAAGGACTAAGACTGTTGAATTGTAAGGGCAGCGACACGTAGTGATTCAACCTCTGCTGTGGTCCCCTGGTGGAGCAGCAGACTGTAACATGGCCTCTGTAGAGAACTTTCACAAAGCCGGCATTTGTCTCGCAGCAGGGGCCGGGTGTTAATGAGGCCTGTGGGTGTGATGGGCAGAGTTGGGCTTTGTGTTGTTCCCCTAATGGCAGCCTGGGTGTATCAAAGAGATGCAGGATGGGGGCGGATGGGGCTCATAGGCTCACAAAGCCATCCTACTACATTTACATGAAAATGAGGCGTGGTCAATGTGGTCTCATCAATGCATTTACTTTTCTGGTCTTTCTCCATCATTTCCTGCTTATACGTACTTGAAATTCTTCGAAATAATTTAATATCATTCCTATTTTCGAATTTACTAGCTGCTTCACATACGTCATTAGACTTTTTTTAGATACATTTATACACAATCCCCTATCCCACACATCCTTTTCGGAGTCCCTCCATACTTCTTATTTTCTATGTCTTATTCCCTTGCCAGCCCCCATCTACCCCCCTTTAAACTTCTTTCTGGTGTGGCATTTTTTTCCCGCCCTACCATTGCCCAGGCAACCTCATTCACACAGAATAGAAAGGTCCATGAAAAGGGAGGGCTAAACGGAGGCCTGAACAAAATAATGAAGTTTGTCCATATTCAAGCAAGAGCTGAAAGGTTCCCTTTCTCCCATTGCCCTTCCTCCTCTTGTCGAACTGTTCCTCACGTCTTCCTCTAACCTTCCACGCACCCCCATAACCTCTGTCCTTCTCAGAAAAAGGAGAAACCTCCAGGTTATTACTGCTATGTGAGGTAGCCACACTGGGGGATGTTCTGGTTCCAATTTATGTCATTCAGTAGAGAGACGTCAAAGTGGGTGACTGCTCAGTCTTCCCTTGATGGAGCTCTGTGACTGTCCAAATTATGCCTTATTTTGCCGAGGTATATTTGCAGAGCTCATCTCTGACGCCTTGGGCTATCTTCAAGAGTTCTGGACACCTTTTTGAAAAAAATCTTCAGGTGTTATTAATCATGAAGTCAGAAAGCTGATTAATGCAGGTCAAGATTTATTCTACCATGTTATCCTTAGACCAGATTCTACTACCAAAGGACTGTAGTTTAATTCTGCTGATTTGAATTAAATTACTGACTTTGGAAGGACGAGAACTCTCAGCAGTGCTTTTCAGTCCAATCAATACCCTTTCTTTGAGTTGAAATGACCTCTGTACCTTCAGCACAGACATTGTTAATATTAAGCATGTTAGGGGGATGGAGAAACTGGCCTAAAAGTAAGAAATGAGTTGAATACCTAAATTCAAGCCTTAGTCTGATCTAATGTGGCTGGTGTACTTACTGGTGTAGGGATTGCACAATGCTGTCTGACATCTGAGCAAAAGATAACAATGTGCAGCAAGCATAAAGCAGTATCGTATAAAACAACATGAACTGAAATCTAGCGGCTGAGGCGCATCTTTGCGGTACAACATCACAAAGTTCATAATAAACTCTTTGAGCCAATGAGAACAGTGCCTGGTACACATGATATGTACTTTGATGCACATGATATGGTCGCATCATGTATACTCCTTTCTCATAACTCCTTTACCCTGATCAGAAAGAAGTATATAACAGAGATGAAGTTTTGTACTCCGAACCTTCCACCTTTGCAGATGTACTGAAGTCTTTTTTTTTTTTTTTTTTTTTTTTTGCAAATCGCCACCTGATATATTATTTCTCTATGTTTTTATCTTTCTACAGACTGTGACTCCCATTGCAAGGCATCTAAAGGCAAAATGAAGGTCACCATGAAGAAGTACTGCAAGAAAGATTTTGGTGAGTGACACTATATATGGGCTCTGTCTTAAATCACGTTATTCCATTATATATATATTATAAGACCCTAAGTACACAAGGCAAGTAGTATGTCTGAATGCTTAGTATGCAAAATACAGCATGCAAAAAGAAAAGTGCCCAGGTGATCACAGAACAACAGATTAACAGATTAACCGCATTGCACTGTGTGGTTTTGGAAATTCGCAATACATTTTTACTGAACTGATGTTAAACCACAAACCAAAAAAGAGAAAAGAAACAACATAATATTAAGAAAATAACATGTATTATGTTGCATGTAAAAAACAAAAACCTGATTATTTTGCCTACTGGGAAGATGTCATCAGTAGACTACAAAATCCAGTGGAATCCAGGTATTTTAATCTGACCGGAGAAGTCTGATCAGAAATAAACTGCTGCCAAAACATCTGTATTGTAAAAACAAAGCTTAATTACTAAGTACTAAGTACTTAATTAAGTCCATAAAAATTACACCAAATCAAAATGTGAATTATTTAGCTTTCAAGTTCCTTTGAAAACAGTGTGCAAATGTAGCTAAAAGAATTAATGTTCCCTTATAAACTGTGTTTATGAATCACACAAAAAATTGATTTGATTTGAGTGTCAATGAATGATTTGGATGTTATTTTAGGAACTGATAAAAAAATATTTACACGGCTATTTCAGAACATTCTGTATAAATAAATGTCAGTATAAACGTTAATTATATAATAATAATAATAATAATAATAAAAAGAAAAAGAAAAAAATTATAGAAACATTGAATAGCAAGTGAAAAAAATGCTAAAGAAATAACTAATAATAAAATTGTTAAACCAGGATATACAAAAACAAGCGAGACATTAAACAAAAGCATAAAAGAGGCGTTAGATTAAAAAAACCCACACAGCAGCCCCTCAGGTCATTTAAACTGCATCTTGTCTTTAGATCAGTAGCATCACATGAATATTAATGTCTCGTCACCTCTGATTAGTTTTAATCAGTCATTTAAAATCAGTCCACAGCTGTCTCTCAATTTGTATTGCTCCTACTCGTGATTGTCCTACTGCCGTGCCAAATTAGATTTATTAATTTATTGATATTAAACAGAAAAAACATTGATGGAACTTGAGCTGGGCGGCAATGTTAATGTTCATCTGTGGAGATATATTTCTTCTGTCGTTTTTCGAACCTGAAACTCTGGATTCATTCGTTCTCTTATGCTCATTATTTTTGCGTTTATTCACTTTAAGGGACCTATTTAGGGTTGATCTACTGGAGGATATGCAGCATGAGCAAAACTGATGCAGCAGTGTGTGGTCTTAGCTCTCAATCTGGCTCTGGTTACAGTGTTCTCCAGTGGATGTGTGTCTGAGAGTCCTGACGAAGTTCTCTTTCTTTAGGCAATAAAATCTCACTCCCATGTTCTGGCACGAATCAACATATCAATCCATCATTTGATATAGTGTCCGTGATACCATGCCAGTCCTCTAGAGGAACACTTTGGCTGACTGAGATGAGTTTCCTTACTGCATAATTCGAAACAGTTCATTGATTTAATCACATGCTCTGTTCTAAAGTCAAATACTTTTTTAGACCATCCCTTACTATTCTACATTTAGAATTATTTTCTTTCTTCAGCAGTTAACAAGTAAATAAATGTACTTTCCGGCCCAAAATAAAGGAGTAAGACAAAGTGAAAAGCTTCCACGGATTAATTTAGGTTACTCAGCATGCGCTCTGGGCCGCTTGGTGATTTTTTGAGACGCATCGAATGCAGCAAATGGACCATGCGATTCCTATACAGAGCTGTCAGCCGCCCAAAAAGCTTAACCATTCATCAATCAAAGCCAGGGAGAAGAAAAAACACTCACAAGCGCTTTCAAACATGTCGAAATAAGCATGAAAATATATCTTCTCTTTTCTTCATTTATCAGGCAATAGAGTGCAAAGAAGAAAGCATGATTCGTATAAAACAAATTGACAAAAGAAAAAAAAGTTGTTGTGTTTATTATTTTAAAGTCTTTGTAAAGTGTGTGGCGCTATTTTTCATATAAAAAAAAACCTGTATGGTGGACTGAAATCATTTTAGCCATGTTATTTTACAGACATTATTTTTTTGTCTTCGAAAAGCTGCTATTTTATAAATGCTTCAAGGTTAAATCTCAGCCTAAAAGTTTAGTTAAGTCTCTTTGTGTGGCCGTGTGTTTGCACACCCTAAAACATCCTTTGTGCCTGTTTGTTTTCCTCGGGTGTCCCAGGCCCAGTTTAAACAGAGCCCGGTCCGTCTCAACGCTCTGCCGCCAGCTGACATCAGGTGCTAAATCTGCCTCCTACTGACAATAAGACAGAGGTAGAAAGAAATATTTGCTGCTCATCCTCTTTTGTTATCAGTCTCTACGGAGACAGCAAGCATAAAGAGCTGTATTTTCAGCCGCCAACCCCTTAGTCCCGGACTGGGAGCCATGGACAATGAATCAAAGCGTTGTGTGTGTGCCACAGCGTGTCAGTGTACATTTGGGCCTCTAACAGTGCCACACACACTCGTGACAGGGCCAGCAGTCAGTATAGTGATAAGCGTCTGGGCGTAGGGTGGCCCAGCGGGGGTGTGAGCATGAGCTTCATGCTTCTAATCAAGCGCACTAATTAGATTAGCCTTGGGCTTGTGTGCAGCGAGTGGGTCACAGCCCAGCACACTGCCCAAACACACAGGAGCTGGCATCATCCTGCCTTTATTTCCACTGATCTGTTGGCACAGTGCCTCACTAGCATGCATTTCTTGCCATCTGAATGCTTTGCTGATTTTTCCAATGGCACACTTACTTTTCACAGTGATGCCCATGAGCTCATGTGTGGCTGATCGGTGACTCTAGCCGTGTTGTAACAAAGCTACTGATGTACTGGTGCACTTAAACCGGGTGCTTGGACCCCGCAAGCCGAGTTAGGTGATGAGGCCTTCTGCTCAATTCTTCTAAAATCTGCTCTGTGGCTGGGAAGATAAATATCGGTTTCCCATCCAGAAGCACCAAACCTCACCACGCTCCTCTCTATTCTTTTCATCTCTTGCTCTGTCTTTGGCTGCAAGAGTAGGCCCAAGCCCAGAGAGCCAGGGATGAATGGTAGGCCCGTGGGAGTGCACTCTTCTCATACTGACACTGCTCTTTTCTTCCCTCAAATTGGGTGCAATTTGCTCACAGCAGGCCCCCTGCTGTCAAGCCAGGACATTCCAATGTGTTAGAGGGGACGATTCATGCCCTGTCGCTAATGAGTCCAAGAGTGGGAGAAAAAGAAAAAGAAATTGAGCACATCCTGTGTCAATTTCACACAATGACCTTGATGGTGTATTTCTCAAACATGATTCAGCTTACGTTAACAGGTGGGCCAGCATCACTTATTTTGCAAGCATGTAGCGTTTGTTTTTTTATTACTATTTTCCTTACTCTGATTATTTGTGTGGTTCACACCATAGAGTATGGTCTCACTTCCAAACAAGGTACATTTTTCCTAATTATAAAATAAGGACTTTCAGCTAGGCCCCCTCTGGACCCTGTGGGGCTTTCTGGAACATTCCCATACGAAACCACTTCATTGTGGGCTGAAATTAGCTCATAAGCACAATATGGTGTGACACCAGCTTAACTTCTCACCATTAGCTTGGGATTTGTTTGATGTTGTAACATACACTACTTAAAAATCATAAAAATTCATTTAAGTGTTTTTGATTCATTGCCCTGTGATGGACTGGCGACCCGTCCAGGGTGTAGCCCTGCCTCTCGCCCTATGTGTGCTGAGATAGGCGCAGCAGACCCCCGTTACCACGGATTCGGGAATAAGCGGGCAAGAAGATGAATGAATGAATGAATGAATGAATGAATGAATGAATGAATGAATGAATGATTCATTCAGTATTCAACTTGATGTTCTTTGCCTCTTGTGTTTATAAATAACGCTGCTCTTTTAATTACTCCTTTGTAAATATTTAAATCAATTTTCTTAAATATACTTCCCAAAATGAAACGAAATTGAATTGAAAATTGAAGCAGGTACTTTGCACCTCCAGCCTGTCTCCTTCTATAAATCTTGATCGAAGAAAATTTCCAAGGCTTCATTCACTGTAGTGCAGCATTACAGCAGGTCCCATAGGAGAGGGGAGGAGGTGTTTGCATGCTCTCAGTGGGCACACATTGTCTTTTGGCTGTGAGTGCTATGGCAACTGTTGCTGTAATACGGAGCATGTGGTCCAGGAAAACAAGGGAAGGTCAGGGTTCAGGGTGTGAGAAGAGAAAGAGGGAGAGGTCCAGAAAGAGCAAGTTAGCCCTCTTTTATATTTGAGGGAATTTACAGAACGCATAGAGAATGCAGGTGAAAATTTTCATTCTACCTGAAAAGTAAACCATTCATTTTACATTCCTTTATTTTATGACTAATAAGCAAATCACAGGTGAGGATGACTAGAAAAAGAATTACTTTGTAAAAAAACAAGTGAGGAAGTAAATGAAGTCTTCATTTCAGAAACATTGAATAGTTAGATTGTAAAGAATGATTAAACTTAATTGATTTCTTTTTTTATAGACTTTTCTGTTAAATCTCTAAAGTTCATTTAGAGATTCAGTTAGATATGTGTGTGTTTGCTCCTGGTGTTTGCAAAATGGTTTGCACCCTATAACCAGACATTGTTCATGGGTTACATTCCAAGTTTCGTGTAAGCCTGTGTAGGGTAGGTGGGGGGACAATAAAAAAAGCATCAAAATGTCTATGTTCAACAATGAACCCAATAGTATTAAATCTGCTAGACATGTGGAAAGTAGCAGCCTAGTGGTTAAGGTGTTGGACTAATACCAGAAAGACCGGGGTTCCATTCCCACCTCCACCAAGCAACCACTGTGGGCCCTTGAGCAAAGCACTTAACCTACAATTGCTCAGTTGTAAAAAAAGAGACCAAATGTAAGTTGCTCTGGATAAGAGCGTCAGCCAAATCCCTAACTGTAACTGTAACATGTAATGTAGCTGAAATAAATATCTATATCTAAAGTTTCAGTAAATATTATATATTGTGGTGACAATTTTTTAGCACTACCATTAATAATTCTATGTGTTCCTCATTCTAGCCGTCCAAGTACATGTGCTAAAAGGTGACAAGGCAGGCGAATGGTGGAAGTTCACCATCAACATCATCTCAGTGTACAAACAGGGAGAGCACCGCATTCGACGTGGAGACCAGCTTCTGTGGGTGCGAGCTAAGGATGTGGCCTGCAAATGCCCCAAGATAAAGCCTGGAAGGAAGTACCTGTTGTTGGGCTCAGATGATGATGACTCACGTGGCCAAAGCGGTGTGGTAGCCGACAAAGCCAGCCTGCTCGTCCCGTGGAAGGACCAGTGGGCCCGTCGCCTCCGCAAGTTCCAGCAGCGTGACAAGAGGGGCAAGTGCTAAAGCAACCAGTAACAGCAATCAGCACACGAAGGAAAGATTGGAGGAAGGACCATGCGCTGCTATGCAGACTGATTATTGCTTTCCTCTGGTAGAAACGGTTGTGAAGGAATTCGGATTTCACAGTTGTCTTCAGCCGATTTTTTTTTTCTCTTTCATTTTTTTGGATTGTGGATTTGCAGAGTTTGCACCTAATTTTACATATAGAGTATGTAAAGTCATTATGAGTGATCGGTGTGGTGTCTCTCACTCTTTATACAGGTTGTTATTTTCCAGCCCCATTTTACTGAAATTTGCTACTGTCTCAAAAAAATTGGATTAGGAAATGAATCTTTTATTTTTTTTGCTCAAGTATCTGTTAGAGTGTGCTGGTCTATTTGATTGATCATTTTTTTGGATTAGATACAGCAATTCTGATTATAATATTTGTAGGCATTTTTGTTATTGTTATTTTTTTTCTTTCATGAACCTGCAAATTGGAAGAGTGAACTAACCGAATGAACTAACCGGCTGTATGAACCCACTCTCATGTAAATCCTTATGGACAATACCTCATTTTCTTCAGATCAAGATTATTTGTTTATAAAAAGCGATATGCCTCATCTAGTGGCAAAATGAACCACTACTCATTTTCAAGTTGAATGTCATTTTATTTGCTTTGTACAGTATAATACAGTTGGCCTTAATACCACACAATATATACTTAACACATGATCCATGATTAGTATTACAATCCGATTATAAGTTAAGAACTTAAAGTTTTGATTCAAATATAATCTAAATGATTCCAATCAAACTTTACAGCTGTCGGTCTGTGACACGTTTCTAATTCGTAGATTTCCTT
The DNA here is from genome assembly GCA_026260255.1 of Pseudolaguvia tuberculata. NCBI lineage: Eukaryota > Metazoa > Chordata > Actinopteri > Siluriformes > Sisoridae > Pseudolaguvia > Pseudolaguvia tuberculata. Next base: position 5,059,446 of record JAOTRA010000018.1, read on the forward strand.
CACAAGTTAATGCGTAATTTCCTCCATAAAATATAGGTGTAAGGTTAGAAAAAGCCTTCAATATAATGCAGTGTTAAGAAAAAATATATATTATTGACCAGTTGAAGTCAATTTTGAAGATTTTTTTGCCTTGTGTCATAAATCATAGCCCTATAATTTTCTTGGTACTTTGTAAAAGGTATTGATGTGTTATTGTTATTTGTATAGTTGTATAGTATCTTTTGTATAACATTAACTAGATTATATTCACATTATTAACCAGAGTGTTTAGACTATAAACATCAAATTTCAACCGAGGAGTAAAGAGTGTCTGTGTTTGTTTACAGTGATCGATTGAATAGAAATGTTGTACAGTGTCTGGTATGAAGACAGAGGTTTTGAACACATACATATACAGTTGCTTACACACAGTCCATTTGTAAGAAACTGTCAATCTCTGAACTCGGACAATGGTTTAGAACAGAATACACATTCTGCCAGTTAGATAATGGACCACCGACCCACCACAGACTTTTTGACTATTTCTTCAACTGTTTGGAGAATTCATTTTCTGAAACCAGGTTTTGAGCAAAGACCAATCCATTGTTTATGGTCTACCTGTAAATGGCATTTTAGCTGTATTCTTTGTTTTGTCTTATAATGCATACTAATATATAATGGTTCTCATAAAATGAATCTATTTAATGATACCGGAATTGACCATGCCTTTGTTTTTATTATTGTTGCTACCATGAAATGATCTTGTGACGTTGTAACCATTGAACGTACAGATAGTAAGCAATTGGAGATTGTTTTCAATAAACACCCCATAAACCCCACTATTCTATATGTAATTACATTGTTGTTGGGTTTTTTGGGGGTTATTTTTTATTTTTTTTACAAAATATGCATCTAATTATGCTTTATTCGGTCATGATGTGCAGCTAGTTGATGTGCAGTTCCTGTAGATAGGCAGTAATCTAAACATCTACAGTCAGCACAGTCGTATGCCGATAGGCAAACAGTCAATTATTGTTGTTTGAAATGGCACCAGGCCAAGATGAACTGAATATTGATTTAGCCAACCTATCACTCAGGCTTGCTAAGATTGTACACAGATGCTGCAAAATTGTATAGCTTAAATGCATTAAATATTCTTCAACATTCAGTAGCCACTACGGAAAACAATATTCATCCAGAAAAAAAGAAATAAATAACTTTAATTACCCCCCAGAATTCCTAACTAGAGCCAAGTTAAACAAGTCACAAGTGCCTTGCAAGAGACTTGTTCCAGCCATGATATAAAAAAAATTGTGAGCAATAAAAGTCACTTTA
>JAOTRA010000018.1:5087289-5103138 GCA_026260255.1 Pseudolaguvia tuberculata
CATTACTTTGCACTGTTGACCCCAGGTACTTAAACTCTTCCACCTTCACTGCCACTTCTCCCTGCAACCTCACCACTCCTTTGCCTTCCCTCTCATTCACACACATGTACTCAGTCTTACTCTTATTATGCCATAATATAATAATTAATTGTAATAATATTATACCATACCATATATATCATAATATAATAATCAATTGTCATAATATTATACCATATTATATATACCATAATATAAAAACCAATTGCCATAATATTAGACCATACCATATATACCGTAATATAATAATCAACTGTCATAATATTAGACCATATATATTTTGTTTATACATCTTATTTTGGAGGAATTTTCAGTAACGTATTATAATCACTATTTCAGGTTTGGCACAACTCTGTGGTTACGTTTTTTTTAACCAATTTTCCTCATATAAAATGGGATTAGACAGATATTTCGCATGCCTAATGTTTATTTCAGATGGATTATGAAAGCATTTTGCAGCTGCTTGAAGTTCCACTTTGCACTGTGTCTCCGCGTGTGTGCACATCTGTAGTGTCATTTCTCTGCTACACCTTGTGAAAACATTCAGAAGATTTAATTAAAAAAATTAACATTTAGCTATTAACATTAGGCATGTTATCCTCCCTCCTCTTGCCTCTTTAAAACCTGTAAAAGCAGAGTGTATACTTCCGAGTATACTTTACCATAGATGGTAAACAAGTCAAGTGCAAGGCTTTCACTTTAAGACTGCGTTATTGTGTTATTCTAATAATTTTGAGTAATGCTGGATTATTGTTCAATTGGATTAACAAAAATGAGCTTTCATAAATATCTTCCATTAACATTTATAAATCTTAACTACTTACTATTTGCCATTAATCAGATTAAGTCTATTAGATGAAGCAGTGGCTGACTCACTTCTCCCTTGGGAGGGTACAATTTCTTTCTGTCAGCTGTGTAATGTGATCCCCTGGAGAGCAAAGAGCAGCTTTTATGATAATAGCCCTTCATATGTTACACTTACCCCACAGCCCCATTGCCATTGTTCTCGTTCTTACCAAGACTATTTTAGGCAGTGTCCTGTGGGAATTTATTAAAACATTCCAAAAATATTCTTTTCACCCTTTTGACTTCCAGGTAAAAAGAACTATTTTAAGCTCAGTTAGTATTTCATTAGGTGCCGCTCTCTATTCGGGGCTGTGATTTATTTGAGCCGTTAGCACAAAACACAGTGCTTTTGGATTCCGCTGTGTGAAAAATTTGGAGGAACAAATCTAGGTGTTAAATTGTCTTTGTGGTGGCATTTGCGAGTCTGTGGATTTACTCTGTGTTCAAAGTCTGAAACTCAGCAGGCCCTGTGAATGCGTATGTAAGGAACAGGGTAGTGAGGGGGAGGAGAATGTTTACTAAGCTTTAGATGTTGAAAGCACTATTTCCCAACACAAATGTCAGACCATCAGCATGTAACCAACTCCCAGAACATTTAAGCTTATATTTATATCAGGAGGACAATACAATGTCAACAATCCTTCATTTCGATTTGGTTGTGAGCCTTTATTATTATTATTATTATTATTATTGACTTAATAGTGACTTAATAGTTTGCTGCACTACAGGGTACTGAACATCACAGGTTTTCATTGGGTTCTCCAGCTTTATGGTAGGCTGATTAGCATCTATAAATCGTTCATAGTGTGAGTGGGTATGTGGAGTGTATTTTATTATTCCTTGGAATAAGCTCTAGCTGGATAGGTGTATTTTAATAATTAATATTTTAGTGCTCTGTTGTGTTGCTCCAGGGTGTCTGTGACAGAATTCTCAAGTAGGTTCTACCCTGAAATCATGACTACATATGAATTATTGCAATCATTTTAAATAAGGTTCACAGCCCGTTTGGTTATTAGTTTATCACCTTTTAACTAGTTAACCAGTTTAACACGAGTAGACATTTAAAAAATATTTAATTGTTCAATTTTGTATCACTATGTTCTTTGCAAGTTTAGCCCCTAATGTTGGGTTTGGAGGTTTGGGGTGCAGTATTCCAGTTTATCCAAAAGATGTACACTGTTATTGAGTCGAGGTTCTCACTCTCAGGGGAGTTCTTTGTTTAAATAAAGGTAAACTTAATGCTACACAACTGGGATCCTATACTTATTGATCAGCAACATCTTGTTTTGCATAGCCAGACAATCATAATGACTGAGAAAACCTGGGAAACAAAACCACTTTAGATGGCCTAAGAGAATGTCTGAGAATGTAAATCAGCCAATGTCATTTTGTTTTGTGCTTTGTCATGCATAGGGACGTCTCAAGCAAACTCTTGTACTTCTTTTAAACAGTCTATACCATTAGACATCCATACTGTAGTGTAGAATCCAGCATTTAATGATCATTGCCACCGACATAAACACAACAGATTCACTCATTCAGCTGTGGGTGGTTTACAGTTGACACACTTGTCTCCTGTACACTTCAGTTAACCACAGGTTGATCATATGACTTCAGACATTCAGTCAGTGGTATGTGGGCGTGACCTGAGACTCAAACTAAAGCACACCCTGCTTCACATTATTAGAACAAAGAACAAAGGTCAAGAACTTGTGAAATGACTTTATCTCCTGGAGCTGCTACATACTGTATACTCATATCATTTTCAAGCTCTGGTCTATATGATGTTGGACCCAAAATGGTGTCCTTCATGAAAGAGTAAAATACATCCTCTTTGTAGTGCGTATAAAAACATTGACTTGTCAGTGGAAATGACATTGTAGGTTAGGGTCACAAAGCATCCTTTCACATGCAGCAGATGACTTATAATCTGCTCTCGTTCCCTGAGGTGAATCAGCAGGCCCTGTCATAACTTACTAATTGGTAGTGTTCACCTTCGACAATGTTTACAGAACAAGTGATTTGAAGATGAGAGAAGGCCTGGCACAATCTGTGGTGTGTTTTATTGTACAGATAAGCTTTATCCCCTTTTGTTGATGACACTAACAAAGACACTTGGTTCCCATATATATCAAGCATCATAGTGTTTGATATATATGATATTTAATGGCCTTAGTCTGTAATTCTAGTTATCTCTCATTTACATTCAGACTGTAGTTCTGTTAGCTAACTTTTTTGTTGCACTTACTATTAAAATAGGGTTTTTGATTGCTCCTTTAGTGGAAATTATCATAATCCTACAAACAGTTTCATAATAAGATGCTTATACTGTATTTATTTTAGTAAAATGGTTGATTATGGTATAATTACAAACTCTACAACTCTATTTTACGTCTAGAGAATGTTTATCAGAGCTACTGTTGTACAGTATGTCTATGATTGCTCACTTCCTATTCTAACTAAGTCATGATCAGCCGTGAGGAAACATCACTCAGCTATGTAGCAGAATGCAATTTACATCCACCAGCTGGTCCTGCATCCTAGTTCATATCAAGCTGTCGTTTTTCTGTATCCGGTCGTCAGCTGCAATTTTTAAACATCACGGCTGTTTGAGAAACTAAATGAACAGCACACAGACAAGATCCAAAATAATTTATTTCTGAAGCCAGTATTTTGTGACTGCACAATTCAAATAGATGCCGCTTTATACTTTTTGATGGCAGTTTGATGATTAGATATTGAAGACACTTTCACAATAGTTAAAGAAAAGCAGTTAACATATGTTGTCTCTTAATTTGCAGATGATTGTTTCTAAATATGGCTCTCAATTCAGAGGGAATTCCCAACATGATGCTCTGGAGTTCCTACTGTGGCTGCTCGACCGCATTCATGAAGATGTCAACCCCTCTTTATCATCGTGTGGAAACAACAGGAACAAAACAACAGGAAAGGTCAGCCATTAGATAATAATGGAATTTAAATAAACGTTTGCAGGGCTGGGTTTATCTAAATGAGTATGCCATAAGATAGAGATAAGTGACGATCAAAGCCAGGAGGGTCATAGAATCTCTCGACCATCAGGTCCTATTCACACTTAAATAATCAACTCTGCTCAAACTTTATTCGGAAAAGGTTTTTTTTTTTTTATCAAGCTAGCTAATGTGTGTTTACAATACTATATAATAACTTTCTTAAATAAAAGGACCACAATAGACTTATTGTTTTCGTAAAACAAAATTATTTCATTCATTCATCTTCTTGCCCGCTTATTCCCTAATTTAGGGTCACAGGGGTTTTCTGTAGCCAATCCCAGCGCACATAGTAGCAGGGGTACACCTTGGACAGATCGCCAGTCCCTCGCAGGGCACACATAGACGAACAGTCAGATCAGTCACTCACACATTGCCAATCAACCTGATGTACATGTTTTCAGACTGTGGGAGGAAACCGGAGTACCCGGATGAAACCCACGCAAGCGCGAGAAGAACTCTGACCAGAAAGATCCCCAGCCCGGGAATCGAACCCAAGACCTTCTTGTGAAGCGACCGTGCTATACACTACGCCACGGCCATAAAAAACATACACATTTAATTTGATCCTTTGTGGATGGCGTGGGAGTGTTGAAGTAGGGGTGATGTTTTATAATATGGTTACATTGTCGGGTGGCAGAAAGCACACCAGATTTACTGTACTGAGCAATTGCTAAAACACGAGTTCAGGAGTTAGAAAGCTAAAAAGCTAAGTTAGACACACCCATCGTTAACTAATAAACTAATGAAAGATTAGAAAATTAGACATTTTGTGTAATTCATGGCATGACATTATACTGTATTATTTTAATGTTTACAAGGGTGTTCTTATTAAATTATTAATATTATATAGTAATTATATATCGACTCAGGTTGCATAGCACAACTTCTTGTTTAATTCATTTTTTCAATAATTCTCTAACATCACTCAATAGACAATAACTTATACAGCAAAATCCATGTATTTTTGAATTTTTTTGGCAAAATCTTATCGGATGTATTTGAGGATCTTGGGTTGCATCAAAGCACTTTGGATTTTGATCAATTAGAAAGCCTTACATCATAAGCCAGTGACATCATCCACCAAAAGTAATGCTATATTACATGAGCAGAACTACTCCTCGGTAAGCTCTTTTTCCAGCATGTGTATATGTGAGAATGTAGCAGAAGAATTGTGCCAAAAAGATTGAAAGCAGTGTGTTAGCTGTCTGGGAGTAGAGCATGCGCATTTGGCTCTTAACAGTGAGCATTATGAGTGCTTGCCAATGCGTGTGGTCTGTTCCTGATCGTATTTTTTTAATCAGGATGGCCAGGCCCAGAGTCACCAAGGCTCAGGGTCTTCTTCTGATGTGTACACTACAGGCTGATGTCATAGGGCTTCCAGGCCGACCTAGCGCAGGAGTATGAGACGGGCCCATCTTTATCTCGCTCCTCAAATGCTAGCTGCGCAAGCCTCGATCTAGCTAAGAAAGACTGCTCAGCAAATTTACCTCTTGCAGATAGGGGCCCATCAGCTTTGTAAAGCGTATAGAGAAGTTGTGGCATAGATGTGGCATCATCTTTGAGGGCATCTATAAGACATTAAAAACAACATCCACCTTGTTAGAGAAAGCATATCTGCAGGTTTTCAGTTTTAAATAAGATTTATGCAGAACATTCACACTGTAAATCTTTACAATTACTTAAAATCTAAGTACTCATGAATGAATTTGAAGAAACATTTGTGTTATATAATTTTTAAAATGAGAAATATTGAATTATTTTGCATGCAATCACATCACATTTATCGTAAATATTTGTACAGTTCTGAAAGAGATATTCTAGCAAATTTGATTCTTCCAAATACTTGTCATATTGTGTATGTTGACCTTGTTGCATTCTGCAACCTTTGTCTCAAACCCAAGTATGCAGTACAGTTGTACAAAAACGTTTTGTTTCATTTGAGTTATTTTTTGTTGCCATTGAAATTGTAGGCAAAATTTCCATGCCTTTAGTGTTACAGTGGAGCTTACAAGAACAATTATCACCATGTAAATGCAAATAACGTGACAAAGCGAGACAACGTAAAGATAAATAGAGTGCAATGCAATACAGTACAACCTCTGAAAACTTTTTACTGATAGGAACAAAGTAAACGCAGTCACAGTATAACAGGACGAGAAACAGGATCAACGAGATGGCATAATGGACTGTTTGACTATGCACACTGAAAGCACCATATAAACAGAACGTATGTAAAGCAGTAAATACTTTATGAAGCCAGTTTCCTAAAGGCATCAGCAGGTTCAAAGATCATCTTTGATCACACATCAAGAAAGATGCTGTGTTTTCCTGAAAGAAAGGATTGGGTTTCACTGCCCTTTTTCAGGAGAAGAAGAGGTTAGAAAACTTGTCTGTCTTCATGATCACCGTGCTGATAGTGTCACTGGTCTCTGAGGCTTTTGTCTGAGTTAAGGACATTTTCTACACCTTTTCTCTTTGTACATCCCAATTAATGTGAAATTAAGAGCAGGAGCACAAACGCCACCCTGTCTAACTTTTAATTTTTAATGTTTAAATTTTTTATCATTTAAATATGTAATGAGTCACTTTATTGTTTGCACAATAAAACAATAAATTTGGCAGAAGCAAACAAGAAACAAAACTAAATGGAGAGTTGGAGATGCTGCAATTCTAGGTATAAAGGTTAAAGTTAAATGAAGAATTGGCGGCGATTTTGATCAGAGAGTTGTGTCTTTTGAGGGCGACACTTTACTCTCTGAAATAGTATGTGGGAGACTCAGATTCATATATTTCAGTTTCATAGATGAGGTCAGTGATCCCAGATTGGTAGTGCTAAGACATACTGTAATAAACATTGATCTTATATAAACAGCCCCTAGCCTTTGCCATTTGAGCTCAATTGTAGTGAAACATAGAGACAGATTTATTATACACGTAATAACTACACTAAACTCATACATCTTCCAACTGGGTTATTCCCTAATTGGAGTCATGGGGGTCTGCTGAAGCCTATCCCAGCACACATATGGACAATTTTAGAATCACCAGCCAACCTAATGTACATGAGAAAACCCACACAAACATGAGGAGAGCAAAGTGTACACAGAATGGGCATCGAACCCTGTGTTGCTGTGAAGCGACTGTGTTTACCACTACGCAATCGTGCCACCCACTTAACTAAATTGAGCAAAGCCATTTTTAAACCTACAAAGAGAAGAAAATGCATTGTAACAGTTTGTACAGAATTTGTAGGCAACATTGGACAGCATGCAACCAGCAGAGTGTCTGTGCTACTCATTTTTATCAGTGCAAGAACATGTGGGCTGATAGGGCACCGCTTGGTACTGGAACAATTTAGCTCCCACAGGACTGTACCTTTTAATAAGAATTTGCTCATGCAGGGAGGATGCCTACCACTTCCTACAGCATTTGTCCTTCACTTCCTTTCTTTTTCTTTATTCACTGTTGTTCATGCTTCCTTGCCAAGTCTTTTTCTTAGAACGCTAGAGTGGAGCACATGAAAAGTAATTAAAATAAGGGGAAGAAGGCCCTACTTTAGTGTTTCATGACATTGGACTGACCCAGAATTAGGGAATAAGTGGGTTAGAAGATGAATGAATGAACAAAGGAACAAATGAATGAATGAGTCCAGTCTTACTCGTGGGTCGTCAGAACAGAATTGTTAAAGCTACATTGTAACTTAAATTAACTCTGCATGCACAAAAATATTGTTTTTGACCAATGATCTGCCGTGAATTCATTATTGCTGCTGTTTTCTCTTTGATATTTGTTTATGCTGCTGCCCTAATCACTGATAAGTGAGGCAGGTCTCTGAAAATCCTTTCATTCATGATTCATTGAGCGTTCCAGCGAGCAGAGGTGATGAGCTCAGGCTTACTCCCTGCTCTGGTTTCTGCAATTGTTTTAAACATATATTGGGTCATATAACCGGCAATACACCCCAGATAATAGAGGGACTTTCCTGATCCACAGCCGTGAGGGGACTCTATCAAGATCTCATATTATCTATAAGACCAGTTTTTAATAGAGGTTGACAAGTTTGCCCTCGTTAACATGCAAGTTTGCCCCTTATTTGGCATTCCCTTTGGTTTGTTTATAAGGCATTACTTTGGAAACAGAGCTGGTGTGAGGCCACCTCTAGAAGGAATGAAAGCAGGCTTTTGTAAGGAGGCCAAAGAAAGAGGAGTTTGTTTCACACATTTGAGCTTTAAAAAGAGAGAAAGGAAGGTGAGAAAGTAGACTGCCGCACAGGAAGCATTGAGTGATAAAGGAAGCAAAATCCGTGTTCAAAATTGAGGCAGGCAGACTCCAAAAATAGTTTGATACAGTAAAGACATACTGTCCTTTTTCCCCATCATTTTCTCAAAGCCTGCTCCAATGACATTGTGATTTCTACAAAAAAAGATTAGTTAATTGCAATGTGTAAAAGTATAATAACCAGAAAGATACATTCAGGTCTCATAGTGGAAGTTTTAAATAAATGCTAAATCCAGTCAGCATTATAAGACAGATAGAAATGTGATAAAGCTGTATGAAAAACCTGAGCCCAGCTGTGCATGAGCGGAAATAGGCAGGGGCTCTGTGGAGAGAACCTGAACCAGTTGACATTGATTCCTACGGGAAGCTGAAACACAGGGCACATGTTTGTGGCAAGAGTTCAACATGGATACAATAGAACAAAGCAGTTGGTACAAAGCTTTGAAGAAATTTTAGACATCATTATCACAGCATTGGCAAGAGTAATCGGAAATGATTATTGGTACAGAATATGTTGGATTGCATTGTTTGCTGGTCCTTTTTGCATTTGGAAAGTATGTACACATGTGCATTGTGTAGCACACTAATGAAGGGATATCGTACCTTTGACTTTCTTTTCCTAATCTGTAATTTATTGAGTGGATTTACCCTTTGGATGTAAATGATTTTCTGTAAAATTGAGCTACAGAATCTAACTATGAAGAATCAGATCTACCCTACTGTGCCCCTCACAGAATTATAGGCATTTTAAAGAAGACAAAACTGTGCATGAACTAGATGAATCCTAAGCATGATCTATGATCTCTGTCTTTGGGCTAATGCTTAATCTGGTGTTTTTCAGTAGCATACTATAGATGCGCTGTAACTGTCACCGGCTGTGCCTAGAGCCCTGTTCCCAAAAACATTTTTAATTTTTCAAAAATCTGCAGTATTAGACATAATTACTTTTTGAGTGTCTGGAAGGCACACACTTTTCCAGACACCTTTTGACCACGCTTACAAATTGCTTTAGTATCCAATCTCAAAAAGAACTGGATAGCATTATTGAGTGCTTTTAGTGGCTTTTCCACCAGACAGTAAACCAAACATTGCAGTCAGTCATGATCTATATCCTGTCACTTGTCACTAGATCCTGTGATTCTGTTACCATGTGACCCATACTGTATTGTAAGTATTGATGCTGCATTTGCTTTCACTTTGCTTTGACTAGGCATTGGTACATGCCAGCATAAGACATGTGGGTGGAGAAATAAAAAATAGAGCAAACCTCTGAGTTATCCAACACAGTTGTCAATATATCAGCCTAAAAATGTCTCTGGCTGAACATAGTTTTCTATTTTAACAGTAAATTAAACTTTCTTTGTATTAGTTATATTTAAAAGCCACATTATGTTTCCTTTTAAAAATAACTTTATGATTTATGTTCATTTATACATTTAGTACATTTTATTGCTGTCAAAACAGTAAAAGTCCTTTATCCTAAAGCCTACAGCCTTACAGATATCAATCAATACTTTAATAAAAATAAATTTTTATCCATAGGTAGGAAGTCAAATACAACTGTGAGTAAAACAAAATCCCTGAGATAAAATGAGTAAACAATGGTGGTCATTATGTACCTCAGCCTTCAGTGGGGACTAACCTGACTGATTAAACAATTTAATTAATACAACAATTAAAACAACTAATATAACTTGTTGCAATTAGAAATCCTCAATACATACATGCTGACTTCTCACAAAGTCTACCTTTTTGGGAAAAGTTTGTGATAAAAACATTTTTTTAGGTACATCTGAGGCAAAGTCAATCTCTTCCTTGGTCAGCCATTGGGAAACTCTTTTGAATAAATGAACAAAATTGAATGGAAGAAATATTAGAATTTAGGTTGTTAATGTAGGTCAGCTTCTGATATTGTTTAGGCCAGCGAGTTCTTTTGGCAAGGACATGCTGACCCTGACTGCACACCACTGAGTTATGACATAAAGCCATTCCTTTTAAAACTATCTGCTTAGTGACAGAGACCTGAGCTCCAACAGCTGCCTAAACTGAATTTACTGTGTATTAATATCTTCCTAGTCAAATGACTTAAGACTGTAAATGACTTAAGATGAACAGTAAAATATCCTAAGAGCATTAGGTACCTGATAGCACTATATCTTCCTGATGTAATCTTTTGCTAAGAAAAGCAGAGATCATTTCCATCTTGACTGTAACAGGTGCCTCTTGGAGATATATGAGTGCATATCATAGGTTCACAAATTCATATCTACCACTGAGTGTCAATTGGGAGAGCTGAAAGGAAATAAAAGCTATTTTCTGTCTGATTCTGAAAGACTGCCAAGAAATCTTCTCCATTGAGGTCTAAGCATTCTTGTTTTGCATCTCCTTTCTCTGTCTCTCTCTCTCTCTCTCTCTCTCTCTCTCTCTCTCTCTCTCTCTCTCTCTCTCTCTCTCCCTCTCTCTCCCTCTCTCTCGCTCCCTGTCTGTCTCTGACTGTCTCTCTCTGCCCCCTTTGGCATTATGACACCAGACATCTCCATAGAAACCAGCACTGGGCATGACCTCAGTTCCTCTCAGTATAAAAAAAGATAGACAGTGAGACAGGGAGGTGGGTAGTTCAGGTAAATTGATCATCTGTTGGATTGGTGGGTTAAGCTGGGGAAACAAAGCATCTCATCCAGATCTCTAAAGATCTCTGTTGCATAATGATTGGTTAGGAAGCTTGGTTTTATGAATCAAGTAATAAAATGTGCTATTAATAGGATAAACCTTCAGTGTTTTTAGTTCAGATGGGAAAATGAATCACCCACAAATGAGTCAGCTTGCATTCAACCTGTGTCAAAACTGGAGGTGGTGATGTAAGCCATCTTAAAGTGCCCCTCTGCTAAAAATAGCAAAAATGCCATAGAGTAGAACAGAGTAAGTATCAAAGATTTACATTGACTGGTGAACATCAATCATAGACACATTCTGATGTAGTTGCAGATCTTCTTCCCCTAAGCCATTTGGAAAGCTCAGTTGGCTTTATTGAGTAGTCGGCAAAAGAGCTGACTTAGAGCTGAGATAGGCCTTTAAAGCAAAAAACCCTATTATTAATAAATAATAAAGTGTCTCCAAGAAAAGATTCATGAGAGATTGCGAGAACTAGTTACCTCAGTTGAATATTTGTCTGTCTCACACTCAATTTTCCCAGTTTCAGATTCATTAGTAAACCTTGGAAAGATTACAGATGATGAATAAATGAATGACTAAACAGAATAGACTTACAATTCATCAACATTATTTAAGTTTATATTTTTTATTGTTTTTGATGATCATTTCATTCAACTCAATTCAATTTTATTTGTATAACGCTTTTTACAACAGTTATTGCCTCAAAGCAGCTTTACAGAATGAATGATAAACAGATGAATGATGAGTTAAAATTCCTGTTTCTTATTAAATTTTAGATTTAATGCTTTTTCAGATCATATCCATAAAGTGTCTGATACCGACTACTGTATTTCTTGTGCCTTGAAATACGATTTAAGTGTAAAATATCATACAATTTGACAATAGTTTTCAGACACATGCTGATCAAATGCTAATGGTAACAGAAAGTTAGTGGAAGAAGCACGTGATGTGGAAGACGTTAAAGCTTGTTTCAGTAGTTTCATTTTCATATAATAAACTTGGTCCAATTTTGTATATTTTATATGAAGTTTTATATGAAGCATTTTACTTGAACCATGTCACAGTTGTGAATTAGGAACAAAATACAGTTTTAAAAAGCAAATAGGCATGGTAATCCTAAATAAAGTTTCTTCTTCTTCTCCTTTCGGCTGCTCCTGTTAGGGGTCACTACAGCAACCACAGTTCTCCACACAACCCTGTCCTCTACATCTGCCTCTTTCAACTACATCCATGTCTTGCCTCATCACATCCATAAACCTCCTACTTGGTCTTTCTGTTTTCCTCCTGCCCGCCACCTCCATCCTCATCCTTCTTCATCCTGTTCTTCTACCAATATACTGCATGTCCCTCCTCTGCACATGTCCAAACCATCTCAACCTAGTCTCCCTCACCGCTGTGGCGACCCCTAATGGGAGCAGCCGAAAGGAGAAGTAGTTTTCACTTTATCAAGATATTTTGAATATATTTTGGTTTGACATTTTTAGAAAATCAAGGCATTTAATAAGCTTTTTAACATTATCTTTTAATTTGTTATTGCCAACGCTTAAGTATAACCCACTACAGTTAAATTAAGTAGTTGTCCTGAGGACAGCATTTGCAGAGGTGCTCTTCCCCCTCACTCTTTCACTCTCTTGCATTCTCTCGTAATCTATCTACTTCTATCTCTGTCCTCTAAAGGGACTATATTTAGACTGGACCTTAACAGGTAGTCTTGCTATCACTTGAATAAGAGGTCTATTATTCATTTACACTGTGTGTTTCTATGACTTTGTTGATGCACTTTTTCCATTTAAGTTGCACTTTTCCAGGTTGTGTCCATCGTTCAGTTTTCACAAATCTAAATTATTCATCCTTTTGCTAATGTGCATCTATAGAATTTTTTCAGAGCCCATCAGCACGATTTTGGATGTGCACTTGCCTGTGTGACTGGTGGCTGCTATAATGGGTAGTATAATGACACCAGAGTTAATTCAAGTAGAAGATTTAAATTAGCCAGCAGCGATGATACCCCTGTTTTGAAGTGGTCTGCACACTGAGACCATAACAAGGGCTAATCACCACAATTTTACCCCTATTATAAAAAGGATTTGATGATAGTTATGCTTCCGATCTTGATGGTTACAAGCCATCACATTAAGTCATCACATTTTAATTCTGGCTTTTTCCATATAAATCCATACCTTCAGCTTAGTTCTCTTATTTATCTCTAAACGGTTATTAAGTTCCTGCATGTTAGTTTCACTCTGTGTGTAGACAGGCCCTCGAACCAGTGCAATCAAATCAAAAGATTACTTGTCCAGCACTTGTTCAGCTTAATCTGACATTCCAGGTCAAATTAGATCATGACAGTGTCACCTTTTCCAGCCTGCACAATTAAAGCTACTGTCACTTAGTTAAGAGCTCAATTGTATCTGCTCCACCGCTCTAGTCTTTCCTCAGAAAGAAAAAAACTTACAGAAAAACATAAAGTAAGTGTAAGGCTTTCCTTGGCAAGATAATTTATGCCAGACATAAAAGTGCAGCTGTTTTGATTAGTGTTATATTCTAGTTGCTTTACAATCGATACCACTAGTAAACATTTTGGTGCATTAACACAATTAGAAGAATTAATTAAGTGCATCATTTGGTAAATCAGTACAATTAATGCAGACCAAGGGCAGCGAAGAATATCTTCTTGTAGCAAAGTTTAGTGAGTGATTTATCAGCATTTCAGGGTGTTTATTAAATTTTTGGTGGCTCCAGGCTTCGAATGACCCTGTGAATATGTGATAGAGATAATAGATTAATAAAGGGATGTGCCAGCAACTCTATTTAACATTAAACAGATGTAAAAACATGCATGTCTATATTATCTCTGTATGTTTAATTAGGAAGGAAATGCTGTTGGAATTTCTTGATTCTAAAATGATAATTTTTTAATAGATGATCTTATCCAGAGTGAATTATATTACAGTCACGCAAAAATCTTGATGGTCTTGGGTAATGAAGACACAGTCGTTCAGTTAGTAGGTGAACACTTTAAACAATGAGCTACCACTTTTCATATTGATGATCTGGCTCATCTTTCGCTTTTCAAAATTCTGCTGAATGTGTATAAGATTTTTTTTTGTTGCCAGCATCCATTCGTGGGAACAGAGCAGTTATTTTCTCACGTGCGCTTTGTTTTCCTAGGACAGCAACATTAAAGGATTATCAGTTCTTTGTCAGTGATCCTCCAGGTCAATGAACATGTAACGGTTGTAGCTTTATATGTAAGGTATTTAATGGCGGAATGTCTACTGATTGTGGGCTTTTAAATGTCATGTAGTGTGCAGTTATTTCGAGACAAAAGATGGCAGTCACTCTGGCTGGATGTGGCATAATTAAAATTGTCTGATTTGCAAATGAAAGGACGGCATCAGTACCTCCTGTGAGAAAAACAATACTTACAATTCTAAATTACTCTGACAGTTACACAGTTATTTCAGGTTTAATGAAATCGACTGTTTAGATGATCAAATGGTTTAACAATAAACTTGTTAGAAAAAAAAAGAATGTGACTTAAATGCTTATTTATATAAATATATTGACACTATATGTATAAATGTACATGTATGTGAGTGTGTGTGTATGTATACAGGGTATAAACGAGATAATAATTAAACGCATCTAATATATAACATATACGAGATTGTGTATAGTAAAGTCATCTTGCAAACACTCTTCAACTCCTTTCGGATGCTCCCGGTAGGGGTCACCACAGCGGATCACTCTTCAACACTCCCCTGTCCTCTACATCTGCCTCTTTCACCCCAACTACCTGCATGTCTTCCTTCACCACATCCATAAACCTTCCTCTTTTTTTCCTGCCTATCACCTCCATCCTCAGTATTCTTCTACCAATATACTGCATGTCTCTCCTCTGCACATGTCCATCTCAATCTAGCCTCTCTCACTTTGTCGCAAAACATCCTACATGCGCCGTCCCTCGAATTAACTCATTTCTAATCTTGTCCATCCTAGTCACTCCCAATGAAAATCTCAACATCTTTAACTCTGCCACCTTCAGCTCCTCCTCCTGTCTTTTTGACAACATTGCTGGTCTCACTACAGTCCTATAAACTTTCCTATTCACTCTTGCCGAAACTTGTCTATCACAAATCACTCCTGCCACTCTTCTCCACCCGCTCCATTCTGCCTGAACTGTATTCTTCACTTCTCTAACGCACTCTCCATTACTTTACACTGTTGAACCCAGGTACTTAAACTCTTCCACCTTCACCTCCACTTCCCTTGCAAACTCACCACTCACCATTGCCTTCCCCCTCATTCACACACATGTACTCTGTCTACTCCTACTGACTTACATTCCACTTCTCTCCAGCGCATACCTCCACCTTTCCAGATTCTTCTCAACCTGCTCCCTATTCCCACTACAAATCACAATATCATCAGCAAACATCATCGTCCATGGAGACTCCTGTCTGACCTCATCTGTCATCCTGTCCATTACCACTGCAAACAAAAAAGGGCTCAGAGACGATCCTTGGTGCAATCCCACCTTCACCTTGAACCAGTCCGACATTCCTACCGTACACCTCACTGCTGTCACACTGTCCTCATGCATGTCCTGCACCACCCTCACATACTTCTCTGCTACACCTGACTTCCTCATACAATACACAACTCCTCTCTTGTAACTCCTCTCCTGTCGTACGCTTTACTGGAATGTCATATGGTCCAACCGCCTTTCCACTCTTCATCCTCTTGATAGCTGCTCTCACTTCTGCTCTACTAATCCTATCCACTTCCTGCTCCACCCTCTCCACATCATCCAACCTTCTTTCTCTCTCATTCTCCTCATTCATCAGCTGCTCATACACACATGTCTCCATCTTCTCAACACACTCTCCTCACTAGCCAACACATTTCCATCTGTATCCTTTATTGCTCTAACTTGCAGTACATCCTTTCCATCTCTGTCTCTCTGCCTGGCCAACCG
>JAOTRA010000018.1:5110497-5121986 GCA_026260255.1 Pseudolaguvia tuberculata
CCCTGAGATGGACTGGCGACCCGTCCAGGGTGTACCCCCGCCTCTCGCCCTATGTGTGCTGGGATTGGCGCAGCAGAACCCGTGACCCCGGATTCGGGAATAAGTGGGTAAGAAGATGAATGAATGAATTCTAACGACAATGACGCAGCCGACAAAGCGAGAGTTTTATATTTAATGGCTTTTCATTTGGCTGCCCGGGTCTAATATCTGAAAATAGTCTGAGAGAAAAATAATAATGTGTTTTTGAATGTTAAAATAACAAGCAACAGTTGTTAAAATGTATTCGGTAAGCTCACCAGCAGTGTTAAAGCTTTTTTTAATCTCGGGCAATTATTTCAGTGTTTCCCCTGCCATTATACTAGAAAGGAGTTTCATAACAGAATATTCAATAAATTTAGCTAAAATGGTATAATATTTATCTCATTTACACAATGGCACATAATTTCTGCCTCTACCTAGTCGAGTATTTACAGTTCTCTTCCTCTTTGTTCAGTGAGTTCCGCACTCACACACACACACACACACACACACACACACACACACACACACACACACACACAGATATACACAAGTGTGAGCACACTATAGTGGACAATGTAGTGACCACCCTATAATGGACACTGCAAATAATTGTTCTGATACTATTTTGATTTGCTGTCAATAAAAGAACCTAATGAACACCATGATTAATTTAAGTGTTTGTGTCCTTCAATGGGTCTTGACATGTTCGTGTAAATGACAATCATTATTTATATTCTAAATGTATATGTATTGTTTCTATGTAATGTAGAAATGAAAATTCTATGAATGTACAATACTAGTTACTTTGCTGTTGTTGAGCATTGTTTTTATAATAGTAACAGTACTCATTATGGTTAAAAGGTTCAAAAAATGTGATTATTACTTAGTAATAACTTGAGATTTTAATTGGTTTGCTCAGAGCTTTAAAGCTGTGTGGCTCAGGCGGACCACCCCATGTGAAGCTGATTGTGGAGTGGGAACACAGAATGAAAGACTGGTGAGTCAGTTCATTATCGTCTAACTATCACATCATCATTCCATACAAAAAATAGAAATAGAGCTTCTGTTCAGTGTTGATCACATTTGTATGCAACGTGAGACATGATTGCTTTCAGATGCTGATCTTGTTTATTGTGAATATGTTCATGCTCATTGTGAATTGTGTGTGTAGTCTCTTTGGTAACATCCAGGAGGAGGTGGTGAAGGACTGCGAGAGTGTACGTGTCCTCCAGCAGCAGCATGTACAGCAACACAGCTGCACGTTGGACGAGTGCTTTCAGCTTTATACTAAAGAAGAACAGGTAACACACACAACACAACACAACACAATCCAAAACAAGCAGCAGCTCCTCTCTGAGATATTAACAGACCCTTTACAGATGGGATCTAAGTAATCAGAAAAAAAACAGCTAAAATGTTTATATCAGAGGTAATTAAAATCCACTGCATGTGAAAAAAATAAAAAGGAAAATTAAAACATGAAACATTTCCTGATAGAGTAAAAATTGAATCAGCTACAAACATGGAAATGAAACCAAACATTTACATTTACGGCATTCGGCAGACATGATTATCCAGATTATCCATTATCCAGAGCGACTTACAACTGAGCAATTGGGGGTTAATGGCCTTGCTCAGAGGCTCACAGTGTGGCTTGGTGGTGTTGAGAATCGAACCCCAGTTTGGAATCGAAGCCACCACTTCCCCACTAGTGTTAATGGTGTGGCAGCATGTCACAATGTAAGGCGCTTCATTAGGTTATTAAATGTGCTTAAAGGTAAGAACTTATTTAAATGATCATTTATCTTTCCAATTCGGTCATGGTTTGTGTATACAGAATTTTAAAGATTAAAGATGCCTGTTAACAATATGCCTGTTATCTTGCACCCTGTTCATGCAGCTGGCTCCAGACGATGCATGGAAGTGTCCTCACTGTAAGCAACTGCAGCAGGGCATGGTTCAGATGAGTCTGTGGACACTCCCGGACATCCTCATCCTCCACCTTAAGCGTTTTAGGCAGGTGGGTGATCGAAGGAATAAACTCTCCACTCTGGTGGGCTTTCCTCTCACAGCTCTCGACATGGCACCCCACATGGTCAAAAACTGCACTCGTAGCCGCATGCCTTCCACATGGAAACAACAGCTTCACCAAAAGACCGAAACAAGCCAACATCCTGAAGACTACCTGTACGACCTGTACGCTGTGTGTAACCATCACGGAGGCATGCATGGAGGTCACTACACAGGTTTGTGAACTGACTAAATAAAAGAATTAAAAACATTATTATTTAATAAGGGCATTTTTGCAATGCAAAAGTTGTGTTTATGAGGTTATTCTGCTGCTTATTCCAGTATTAATGTTCTTTCAGCATACTGCAGGAATTCAGTAGACGGTCAATGGTACGGTTATGATGACAGCAGTGTAGATCCAGTGCCTGAGGGGGAAGTGTGCACACGTGGGGCTTATATCCTCTTTTACCAGAGGCGAAACAGCATCCCTGCATGGTCAGCCAGCTGCTCACTCCGAGGTTAGAATTCATCTTTGTCGTCACTGTGTAAAAAGATCAAATCTTTAAAACTGACAAGCCCATGTGTTTGTCTTTCAGGTTGGTACACAGAGCAAACATGAATATTATTATACATACCCACCAAAGATGAAAGTGATGAATAATAACTCTCGGTTAGATTTGTACGTGATTATTTAACACTTTTTAGAGTACAAAAAAAAAAAACATTAAAAAATGGATTAATGTTTTTCAGAAACATAGCATATAAATTAATAAATAAGTAGTAGGATTCGTTTAATTAGTTGGTTCTAAGTAAACGTATGACTGATAAATTTATTGGGGAAAAAAAGGATTGAAAAAAAGACAATTTGCCAAAGTCAGGCCACAAAAGCCAGCCTCCAGCCTAATGACTCTAGTGAGGTGAGTAGTATTTTGAGCCCAAGGTGCAGTATATTTACAGGGCAAAAACAAGACAAACATAAACTAAACTAGACTTGCTAATTACCATAGCTTAGCTTAAATGCTAGCACAAGCATAAAACAAAACAACAAACATGAACTAATGGACCAGAACAAATTTCACTTGACTTGGCTTAACATTAACCGAGGCAGACTTAAGACAGCGGCACAGTTACAAAAACCGAACTCCTTGACAAAAGATAATGGGAAACACAAAGACTACAAATACACATGGCAAACCAATAGGAACATGAAACATGGTCAAGGAAAGTAAACAAAAGCATAAACAAAACTCAAAATATAAACACAATATCAACATGTATGAACATGAGCCATAGCACTGTGTCATTATTAGCAAACTTCCTGGTTTTTCTTTAAGGAGAACTGATTGTTTAAGCCAATCTAATCTCTTCTTTTTCAGGCTCTACTAGTTCCTCAGTGTCTAACCACTGGCTTGTCCGTTTGACTTCATTGTCAGAAGATGGAAGTCGCACAATCAAGTCCTCTAGCTGCTCCACAGCTCCTGAACCTCAAACACCAACCTCTCCGGTTTTCTATGAACAGCTAAAAAAAGACGCAGGTGAGTTATTTTTCAACAAGCATCCAGTATGTACATGGTACCAGCCAACTGGATTATCGTGGCCATAATCCTTATTGCTTAATTTTCAGATAAACATTTTCTCATGTAGTTTACTGTTCTGCAGTAAGTTCATTACTTCAATAAAGTCTTTATAGCCGCTTGCATAGGTTTCCTCCGGCAGTCTAAAAACATGTACATTAGGTTGAGTGGTAACTGTAAATTTCCCATAGGAGTAAGTGTGTGAGTGTTTGAAATAGGGAATAAGCATGTGAAAAGAAGGAATAAATAAATGAAATGAATGAATGTCTTTTATTTGTCCTCTATTCCCCACCGCAGATGGATTTGATTCGAGACCCTTCATTCGTGGTAACCAGGGCCGCAGTGTAAGCCTACGTTCACCCAGCAAAAACAAGGAAAGCCTTGGTAAAGTGCTTCCTCTGCGCTGGTCTTTTGGTTCCAAAGAGCGGAGGAAAGACAATACTGTCTCTCAGATCACAACCTCACGATCTGGAGAACTGGTGGAGTACCTCGAATCAGGACGGAGGCCAAGGTGCACCAAAGAGCCCATAGTGAGCCTGGTGGCAAGTCCTGGTGAAAGTAAAACCCAGCCTCCTGTGGAAGACTCGCTCAGCTCACCTAGTGGCAGCAGCTTTAGTGGAGCAGAGCGAGGAAGCTGCCGTGAATCTGACTCACCTCAAGTACCTGAAGGTCAGAGCAGACCAACTTTTGACAAAGGTGCTGCTAAAGGCAGAGATAAAGGCTCACTTACCAGGCGGATTTCAAAGAGAAGGCAGGAGCAGCACGGAAAGAGTCAAGACAGTCAGTCTCATCGAGAACTCAATTCTGGAGTTCAGACTGGGATGAGCACAGCTCAAAGAGATGGAAAAGATTCCACATTAAAGCGACTTAGGAACCAGCCAGCTGGAGCTACCAGGACTGTGTCTACTCAAAAAAAGCAAGAAAATGCTACAGGGAGCAGGAACGAGGAGACACCGGGCATTCCAGCATTTCTTATGCCAGGCAATGTTAAAAAGGACAATCAGTCAAAGGACATACGTGCCAAAGAAGCAGGTCAAGGAAGAACCGTAACGAATAAGAGCTCTAACAAACCAGCCCTGATTAACGGCACTCCAAACGGACTGCTCATGGAGGAGAAAAAAGGCAACGGAACACATAGGAGCAGCAGTGCACGGTACTACAATAAAACTCTGATCAATGGAAAGGAAATCCATAATGGTGGTGGTGGGGATATCAAGCGAGCACTGAGCTCTTCCAACCTTCAGAGCAGACTAGATCTAAATATGAGAAGGACAGTGTCCCTCCAGAGAAACGGGCTGCTAGGTCCTTCTCAGAAAGGGCGGAGTGATGATAAACAATGCTACAATACATTGCAGAGGAACAAATACAGCACCACATCACTTGGCAGGCAGAAACCAGTACCCGAGTCCTGCTTCTAATTAGAAAAAGCTGAAGCGTAATAATGTCTGAAAAAAAAATAGGTTTGAGTGCCTCTACTGAAGACAGATAAAAAGTCATACTAATGGCTAGAAAACAAATATGATATTTTACTATGAACAAAGAATACCAATTTTAACCATAATAAATTGAGTAACAGTTTAGTTGTTCATTTTTTATGAAACAGAGATTAACAAATTTAAACTGGATTTATATGTTATGCCCAGATTATCACGTTAGGTTAATGTCCTGTCTCCATTTTTTTTTTTATTTAATTTATCTCATCATCATTGTTGCTCTGGACATGTAAAATAATGGGACTTCGCTGTAAGGAATGAAAACAATACTGGATCAGGTTATTTAACCCAAATGAATCTAGATTCGCTCGTCAGTGGTCTTACAGTATTACAAAGCATCTTTTGAGCAATAATTAGTCAGAGGTACAAGCAAATAATTATATGAGCCAATCAAAAAAGTTAATAACTATACTTGTGTCAGAAAGGGCAAAAATCATATCAAATATAATGTTTGTAGCTGTAACCTATAGTAATTCATCAAAATGAAGGAACCCCTTATTCTTTTTATCAGCACTCCCTTCTGTTTCATACAGAACAATACAGCATACATTGGTCCATACAGGGATCCTTATGAAATAATTCATCTTATTTCTGAAATATTTGGCTGCAATATTTCTCACAGAGATTTGATGTAATATAAATCTCATATTTAAGAAGGTGTTTTCCTGTGATTGCATTAAATACATGGATACAGACACTGGATTTGATATAACACAAATGTCATTTATTTATACTCTTAAAATGAGTGCAGTACTAGTATTTGACACCATGTGAAACTAATTTATTTAATATACAGTATGTCAAATTATTCAAATTACTATAGACACTGCTTACATTAGAAAGCTGCTGTAAATTTTGCACACTAAAGGTGTATACTTACAGTATGTGTGACCCAGCAGGACAAAAGGATTAATCATCGCTTAAATTAGTAAGTAAGTGTTAGTATTTATTTTATTTTGTTGTATTTTTTTACCTTTCAATATCCTTTACCTGATTTCCCTATTTGCATGTCCCTGGTGGTGACTCATAAAGATCATCAAATAGTCACAGGTGTTTACAGATAAAGCCAGGTTTACACTGTATGATTCTTGTTATGGCAGCGCGGTGGCGTAGTGGTTAGCATGGTCACCTCACAACAAGAAGGTCGCGGGTTCAATTCCCACATCGGGGATCTTTCTGTGCAGAGTTTGCATGTTCTCCCCGCACTTGCGTGGGTTTCCTCCGGGTACTCCGGCTTCCTCCCACAGTCCAAAAAGCATGCAGATTAGGTGAATTGGTGATTGTGAATTGTCCATAGGAGTGAATGTGTGTGTGAATGGTGGTTTGTCTATGTGTTGCCCTGAGATGGACTGGCGACCCGTCCAGGGTGTACCCCCGCCTCTCGCCCTATGTGTGCTGGGATAGGCACAGCAGACACCCGTGACCCCGAATTAGGGAATAAGCGGGTAAGAATGAATGAATAAACAAACCCGCCTTTATCCATTACAACTCCATCAGTTTCTCCTCTTGCTGTTTTGATCTGAGGAAATAAATGATGGCGACTGCCATTAATCGCCTGTTGGAAATGCGTCAAATGAAAATCAAAATTGGTCAACGGGGAACAAATCGTGTCCAAGATCACATTGTGTAAACCCAACTTAATACTAAACAGACTATTTTGGGGTTGTTTAGGGTGTCGGTATTGGTATCGAAAAAGGACCAAATAACTTTATTAAACTGACAAACCTGTATCAGTGCACTCATAAAAGCATCCAAATATTTCTTCTGCTCGGTCTCTAAATCAATATCACCCATTTTTACTGTCTTTGTACTGTACTATATGATTCTAGTCAAAGAAAGATTAAGTAAATTATGTTAATTGAACTAGCAGTTCATAAAATATTTTATTACAAATTGCAAAAAGGTTTTAGGGGTCTACATAATGGGATACATTTGTGGTGCTTGGTGCATGATGCCCATAGAATAGAATAGAATAGAATAGAATAGAATAGAATAGAATAGAATAGAATAGTGCATTGGTCTTTAATTACTTTTGTTGTCAAGGCACAGAGTCGGTTACTTATGTAGTTGGATCAGCACAAACTTGTTTTCAGATAGATATGGCAGAGGAGCTGTGAAGTATGCAAAACATCCAACAATTTATGCAACTGAATGTGGTTGAACAGATCGGTTCTTCCTAAAAACAGTCGATTAGCTAAACAGCTCGAACCTTTTTATATTATTTAAGTGCCTGTTTCTAATGTTCTTAATGGACCATTAGTATTACCGTTCTAGATACAGACACATCTACACACTTATGGAAACAGACATATATAAACTAATGGATGATTTTTTTTTTGTACAGTTTCCACACACACACACTATATCTAGACACAATATACCCAATGTACACACCATCATCTCAATCATCTGTCCTGTTTCTATCCAGATGCTGTTAGAATTCTATTTTTGGAGTTCCATAAGCACAACTTAAAAAATCTGAAAAGAAATGTAAACTGTGGGATTATTGTAAGTTGTGGGTGGGGTGTGATACGAGTAAATGGATAGGGGTTTTTTTTTACATTCAATTCAGCAGCAATATAAAGATTTTGATGTAGTAAAAGAAATTGCACTTTTCATTGAGCCAGACAAGTCAACATCAATCATTTGTTTCTTTGATTTCGTCATTAAAGTATGAGCACGTGTGCGTGGATTTCTGAAAAATGAGCTTTAGCTTTATCTACCCTGAAAAGCGGAGGGTTCTTAAAGTATGTGATGTCAAACAGGAACCAAAATATATATTTTACCTGTTATTATACTTTTTTGTTATACTTGTTATTATGATATTATACTTTTACCTGTATTTTCTTTTTTAAGCTTTTGTTTCTATAAATGTGTCCTTCTGTACAGCTTTTTTTTTCTTAAATGTAGGCTTGCCCAAAGATACGCTAGTTTATACTGTGCCAGTGGACATGTATTTACGGAAGGAGCTCACGAAGGACTTAAAGCATTTAGTTAGCTTATAATTCATGATTACATTTTACAGCCTTGATCGTTTGATTTTAACCACTAAAAGCACAAATGTTAATGTGTTAAAGGGACCAGAAGGTTGTGAGTTCAATTCCAAGTACTGTTAAAAAGCCACTGCTGAGCCTGTGAGTGAGCGTTTTAACTGACTTCTGCCTTACTTCTGAGCCGCTTTCAGAGTCGAGTGTCTACTAGGTTTATGTAATCTGCAAGTCAAACAATGAAATGACAAAATTTTATTTTAAAAAACAAAAGCTTTTAAGGAGAAAATAGGGAGCATTTACAAGTTGAGCTCACTGGAATATATTATGAAGGAGTTATGTTTGCTTTTGAAGTACTAGAATGAAGGAAACTGTTAAGGGTTGTGGAGATCTATATTTTATGCAAATTTTTCTATTCGTAAACTTTTGAATTCATCCATAAGTCTTGTAAATAATAATGTACAAATGAATGTGTCACAAATTTCGGATGAAAAGATGAAGGAAAGTAATGAAACACGGATGAAATTTGAGGCACTGGAGAGAAATCTACATGTTTGTATTGTCACTTTATATAGCACACTGTACTTTATTTTTAATATAGCAAATTAAACACACTATTTGTCACTGAAATGTGCAGACAGCGCTTTCTTTTCTTTTTTTTTCTGAGTGGAACTGTGCTTATGATGGGCAGTTATAAGTGTATGCCTGTAACAGAGACCTGCTACCATAGCAGAGAGGCTTATAATATCTGTCCTAATATTGATTGGATGCTGTAAATAAACTACAGAATTAATGTATTAAGGTGTAAGAAGCACAAGGAAATACTTCGGACAGAATTAAGGGGATTTTCATTTGTTCAACTTAAGTAACAAATGTACGCTGGTTGGTGTACTGATAGATCCTCTATCTGGCCTGGAAAAATGAATCTCATCCTTTAACAGATCAATCACAAAGTGGGGGCAGTAGTTGCGTAGTAGTTAGCACGCTTGCCACACAACAAGAAGGTCCCGGGTTCGATTCCAGGCATCTTTCTGTGCAGAGTTTGCATGTTCTCCCCACGCTTGCGTGGGTTTCCTTCGGGTGCTCAGGTTTCCTCCCACCATCCAAAAACACATACATTAGATTGAATGGCGAGTCAAACTTTGCTTGTAGGAGTGAATGTGTGTGTGAGTGGTTGTTCGTCTATATGTGGCCTATCAATGGACTAGTGGTCTGTCCAGGGTGTGCCCCTGCCTGTCACCCAATGTGTGCTGGAATAGGCTCCAGCAGACCACTGTGACCCCAAATTAGGGAATAAGCGAGAAAGAAGATGAATGAATGAATCACAAAGTGCCCCTTCCCCGGATTTTACCACAGAGCAGCTACGAGCTGTAGTATAACATCTTGATGTTGAATCGCCTGCTGCAGTAACTGTGCCAGTATCAGGTTAAAGTGTAGAGTGACAGTGAGAGGCCAAAGTGGAGAAGCCTGTAGTAGGACGCTTAGGGGGAAATTTCATTACATGGACAACTGCAGGAAATGGAAGTAATTTGTGACCCAACCTTCTTAATAGTAAGCATCTTGAACCAGTACCTCCTAAGTGTACAATTCAGCTGATACAAGAAGTACCGGCTGTAGAACCCAGAAATTTTTGAGAGAACCGCATTCTATGGCATGCTCAATTGAAAGTTGCATTACTTCTCGTTCCATTACCAGAGCCTGCTCAGGAGTCGCCAGTGTGGAAGATCTCCTTGGAACATGGCAACTGAAAATCAGTAACCTTCTACAGTCTACATGAGCCACCAAGAAACGTTTGGCAAACTTGCTAGAGAGTCTTATTGGGGAATCAGCCTCTTGAGTTCTAACTAAAAGAAACACAATAGGAACTCAATACAATAGGATACTTTACATACAACAGGAAAAACACAATGTATTTTATGACTATAGTAAAACAATTTTACTTTACAGTAATAGTACAATTTTATTTTGTTATTAGCAGCCCCATATGAAGTTTAATAAAATATTCATTCATTACTACATAAATTCATTTCATAAATAAAAAATCAATCAATCAAAATTAAATTAATAGGTTAATGGGCAGCACGGGGGCGTAGTGGTTAGCATGGTCGCCTCACAACAAGAAGGTCCTGGGTTCGATTCCCGGGCCGGGGATCCTTTAGTGCGGAGCTTGCATGGGTTTCCTCCCATTCCACTTTCCACTCATTGTCCAAAAACATACATTGATTGGTGATTATAAATTGCACAAGTGTGGCCCTGTGATGGACTGGTGACCTGTCCATGGTGTACCCCTGCCTCTCTTCCTATGTGCTCTGGAATAGGCTCCAGCAAACGTCCATGACCCCAAATTAGGGAATAAACAGGTAAGAAGATGAATGATTAAGTGAATGAATGACGGGTTAATATATCTGTTCTTTTGCATTAAAAGGTGGCGTAGTGGATAGCACGGTCGCCTCACAACAAAAAGGTCCAGGGTTCGATTAGCGGTCTGGGGAGTTTGCATGTTCCCCCCGCGCTTGCGTGGGCTTCCTCCTGGTACTCTGGTTTCCTCCCGTTTGGATTGAATGATTGTTTGTTTGATAGAATGTTTGTCTGTGTTGCCCTGTGATGGACTGGCAACTTGTCCATGTTGTACCCGTGCCTCTCGCCCTATGTGTGCTGGGATAGACAACCAGCAGATCCCCGTGATCCCGAATTAAGGAATAAGCGGGTAAGAAGATGAATGAATGGATTAAAGTGCATTGTATACCATGTCTTATTGTTTACTGATTGAAGCGGTGTAGTTCAGTTAGACGGCCGGCAGGAGGCAAAGTAAACACAGACAGTTTGGGGGGTTTTTTCAGGGGAAGCGGAAATGTAGCTCAGTCCAGCAGCAGAACAAGCGTTTGTTGAAAAGATTCGCCTCGGTGAAACCGGACCCCGTTTCCTGAGGAAACAAGCGCAACAAAATTAGCATTACTCTAAGCTGGATTTAGCGAGAAGTCATAAAGAAAAGCGGAAGAGTAAGTATAAATCGTATATAATTCTTTATCTTTATCTACAAGCTGTTGAAGCCAAAATGTTTACTCCACGCCTCAGCTCGTCTAGCTAGCGTCAGTTAGCATAACAAGCTTGTTCTACTGTAACGGAGGCTGACTGTTAGCTAGCTATGTTAGCTGTCTGGTTTGTTTCCTGAAATCTTTTAGCGTGGCGCGATAGATGACTTATCATCATATTAATAAGAAAAAACTCGGACATGAGCTTAATTTATTGATTCTTTAGATTCCCAGTTATGTCTGTGCCCGTGCCACGTTAGCTAACATGGTTGTCCCGGAAAGCTTTAAACGTATCTGGCTTGGTGAAATCTAAAGTGTGCTGGATTCGTTACTATTTGTCAGAACACATTGCTATAATTATTTATATATATA
>JAOTRA010000018.1:5159684-5170739 GCA_026260255.1 Pseudolaguvia tuberculata
ATATATAGTTGTATATTGTGTGTCAATATGGCGGCTGTTGTTTGAAATTTGACATCTAAATTTAATTAACACAATCCATAACTTTACTTTAAGAACATACTTTTTATAAGGTGACTAAGTGCTTATTTACTAGGGTTGTAGTAAATATTGAAGTACATATTTAACTAGTGTGTGATTTCAGTTGAAGCCTTAAGTTTAGTTTATGGTAATGGTTTCCTAATGGCACTTGCTCCGTTTTCTGCCCTGTTGGTTGTTTGCAACTTTTGTTGTTGACTTTCCAAATCATTTTTATTTAAAGTTTCTTTATTATAAAGAAATATTTTTTTAAGTAAACACATGGACTATTGCAAATACTTTGCTTTAATAGTCAAAATAGTAATTTGTTTTATAATTGTATCATAAACGTATCATTTTGTAACAGAATCGAAATCTATTTTCTTTATGGCAAATAAAGACGAGGGAAGCGATAGCTCAGTGGTTGTGTTGGAAGTTCACGCAATGCAATGTTGTTTGTACAATTCCCAAGCTGCCACTGCTGAACTGCTTTCTAACTGGATGAAACATCTTCCAAATGCAAGTGGCTGTTAAAAGTATAAGAATCTCCTTATAAGAATGGGGTTTTCCTCTCCCACATACTGGAAAAGGTGAAGAGATTTATTAATAGATGAGCTGCATATTCATGTACAGGTGTATACACAATGGAGAATGTTTATTTTTACCGTTTCTTGAGATATTTTTGGAAATATCTGCTGGAGATTTTATCCTCCATTGAGATTTTCACACACTGTTGCAGGTTCACAGGCATGGCGTGGTGAGGTATTGTGTGGTGTGGTGTGCGTTTATAGCCTTTAAGTGTTCAACATTATAATCTATACTCAATATTATTGAGATCTGTGTTAGACAATAGCCTGCTGAACTTGCCAAAAACTTCCTTCTGTGTTTTGTTTTTAAGGCCGCTCTCTGCTAGGGAGGGTATTTTGCATGTTAATTCTATACTTTGCTGTGCACTGTGGGTTGAGTACCCCCTCACTTATCAGCGTTTCTTACACCTACTTTACACCATATTCCGAACCTCTCTGTCAGTCTAAAGTGAGGAACGTACTTCAGCATGAAAGAGCACAAGCAAGACAGGACATATGTGGTTTACAACAGTTTAGACGCATTTAGATTTGAACAATCGATTGGATTTATATCCGCCGCAAATGCAATTCTGAGAGCATTTACACCTGGTCGTGTCACAATATGGCATAAAATGACCAGATGAGTCATACTATACTGATGAGTCGTATTTCTTACGTAGTGCTGATACAGTAAAATGAGCACTAACAGCAGGGTAGTATATTTTATAGTTGTCTTTCTGCATGGTTCTCTTTTTCCTCGAATTACATGCATCCCTACATAATAACTGGTTATACATGAAATGGATAACCAGTTACTTAATCTACTTAGACTTGATTAGGGAAAAAATGCTTAATGAAGACTAATAAGTTCTTTTAATTGAACGATTTTTCTATTCCCTTTACAGTTTTTGAGGTAGGTTTATGAGTCACCTGACTGTGAACACGTTCCTCAAATCTGTTGTTCCTGTAAACTAATAAGAATGCAGACAGTTACAGTTAAGACTGATTGAAAGGCTGGTGTTCTTACATTTTACATTTTTAGCATTTGGCAGTTGTCCCTATCCTGGGGCGACATACATTTATCTCATTAATACATCTGAACAATTGAGGATTTATAGCTTTGTTCAAGTGCCTAGCAGGGGCACAATGTGCTGCTGGTATTTAAACTATTAAAATCATAAGTCCAAACCTTAAAGCTGTTGTAGGACATCTTTAGAATATGCAAACTGTAGCTTGATAGCACCAAAAGTGTTAGTCCCACTATTGCCATCCAACAGCATACCTCCTAAATCCATGAATGCACAGAGACTAGACTGAGAAACCCGTATAATACAGTTAGTAACAATGCAGGAAATACCAAACATAAAAAAGAACCCGATTACACACCGCTCATGTCGTTGAACTAAGTATACAAATTTTATAAGATCTATCCTAACTGAAATGCAACTTGGAGGACTGGGATTCACTGGGATTAATGCTTCTTTTTCATCTTCTCCTTAGCTCAGGTAAGACGCTTGTCTCTATCAGTAGTGGCTTGTCAGAGACAGTCCTCTCTGATAATTGTAATAGAATGTACCGAACCTGACGGTCCTTTCAGTTTCTAGTGTGATATTTGAATTGAATGTGTGGTTTGGGAGGGTGTACAAATTTCAGGATCAGTTTGGTGGAATTATTTAACAAAATCAAAGCATGAAAGACGACACCTGAATCTGAAAGATGCTATGGTTGCACTATTTCTTTTAGACTGTCATTTGATTTTTGTGTTTTGATAGCAACACGTCATGCATACAGGTTACTAGTCTTGTGTTTTGTATGTTAGTACTTTTAATAATTGTTGTGACACATGATTTATTGTGGTAATGTTGTCTCTGTAGTCTGTGTGCGTTCATGCATTTTGGAAGGGACAATTTCAATGCCATCGGGCCACTATTTTAAAACACTTGATTCAGAATGAAAAATAATCCATTGTATAAAGATGACTGTGTTGTGACATCTGTCAGGCCAGTATATTTAAATGGGTGTATAATCAAATGGACGCTAGACCAATTTAAATCTGTCCAACTTTTGCAAAATTTGAAGCAAAAAGCATGGAATTGTACAGTGGACAATCTTTTTAGCTTGAAGTGTTGGATCAGCTCGTAACCATAAAATGCTATTTTGCTAATATGTGAGTCTGTGAATCTTTAGAATCCTTAACTGGTTGTTTTATTTATATGCCTTTTAGAGATGATGTTTAGAGCAGTTGTTTTTGCTTTGCTAAAGTTTTTGGCCACGTCATTCAGGAATAAAAAAGTCAGTAATCTTCGCTTTAAGTAGATTTGTTTTTTTCTCTTAAAAAAAAAATCACCCATCTACATCTACCATATATTGTTAGAACTAGGAATTGATCATACCACACATACCAGTCCAGTGTACTACTGGGGAACATTATCCCACTGCGATTTATAGCCATGGAGGCTTGAAAGCCGCCCGTTGTGTAGGAGGGAAACTTATTCTGAGGAGGTCGGCTGAGCGATGCTACATTAAGAGACAGAGTGCGCTGATCATAAGTTCCCTGGAATAAATAACAGCCTGCTTGTTTCTGCGAACACTAAGATTGACTAAGGCAGATAGTGAGGTTATTTTGTTTGAGCAAGGAGTTCAGTCTGAAGAAAAGACAAAGCATTTGCGGAAAAGGAGCTGCTGATTGATCAGGTGTGAATGTGTAGTCGCTCTGGATAAGAGCATCTACCAAATGATGTAAATAGCTAAAACGCACCAATGGTTAAAATATTGATCCTTCACCAACTTCAGTCTGCAGATGTCAGCAAAATGGTCTACCGTGTTTTCCAGACTATAAGGGGCACCGGATTAGAAGGCGCATTAAGCAGCGGTGTAGGGGGGAATTTTAAAGAAGTGTCCGTCGCAGAAGAGATGTCAGACTTTTGCCCCGCATACAAACTGAACCAGTTGAATTGAATCAGATTGAGTAATTTTGGTGGAGACAGACAGACAGATTGAACCTTGTACAGCATAAAATCATTTCGAGGTCAGTAAGCACATTTAGAATTAATACATCATGGTCACTGTTGAGTTTTGAGAAAATTAAAGGATTTTAAATACACCTTATAATACAGTAATAAAAAAACAAGCTTGTTGTCTAGATATTTGTGTTTCACAATAAAATGTGGACAGTTAGGTGTCAAATCGCTGCCTCGGCTACATCGGTTTTTCTTGCATGCAATGTTATGGTGCAACACACAATTTGGTAAAGCTGAAGAGCAAAATTTTTCTTTTTGTTCACCATCACTTTAGATGAGATCCTAGAGAGGCAGAAGGCTCGTGGGAAGGAACTCGATGAGGCAAATCAGACAGCTACAGGGATAGATGGCGAGGAACCTGGTGGTGATAATCCAGTCTCGTCTACTAACGAACCTTTGTCTTCAGGACCGGACTCTGAAGACCGGAATCCAGCCTGCGACAAACTTGCAGAGGATGGTAAGACCGTTGTGTTAGTCAGTTAGCAGGTTAATTTTGGGCTCTTGTAGCTCAGTGGTTGTGGTTGTCATGGGTTCAGTTTTCCTAGACCACAAGCAGCAACTGCTAGACCATTGAACAAGACCCCTAGCCTTCAAGTGTTCAGATGGATTTTTAAAAATGCCACAAATGTGAATGTTAGGACCTCAGCAGTGAAACGTAACCTGAATGGTTTGGTCCATAAGGTGAACCAGCTTAGATCTTTGTGTGTTGTGCCTGTTCTTTAGCCACAGCTCCACCTGCTGGTGAAGAGAGTAACAGTGAGTCTGGGCAACCTCAAGCTGACTCCTCAGGTCCGTCTAAATCCGACCCTCTCTCCTCAACTGCTGGAGAGGATCCTGGGGAAGGGACACAGGGGGAATGGGCAGGTACAGAGGCGTGATCCTGGAAAGCATTTTGAATTATTGTTGATTGTGATGGCTACATGTTTCCTTTGCCAGAGTAAAGCGTTTGGGCTGCTGCTGAGTTTGTTTTGCTTTGAATTCAGTCTCCATCGCACTTGCTTATACATCTGCAGATTCTTTTTTAAATGGCTTGACTGCTCATGTTTTTATAATGCTCTTATCTCACTAATTCTCCAACACATTTAAAAGCTTTGTCTGGGGCTGCTTCCTGTTCTGCTTCTTGCTTTGCATTATTTTACAACTCTTTACACCTTTTTAATTTTTTTTATGAAGTACAGTGCATCTGATTTCATGCATTAAGACTCATGGCATAGGATTTGGCACTTCTAGAGTATTTTTAGGCTAAGGCAAGCTATCGCAGTTGCAGTAACCTTATTACAGCCAGGCAAACTGCTATGTTTCACTGAAGCTATGGAAAGAAAAAATAAAGCTCCTCCTAGCTACCTCCGCTGGACAGTAGTGCGATAGAGAAACACTGGCCTGGTGCCATCTCTGCTTTGAGCTTTAGCAGGTAATCAGCAGCATGCTCTCCTTTCTGCAAGCGTGTTGCATGGGGTGTTTGTTTTATTTGGTGTAGCTGTTTTTTATTTAGCTGTGTCTTAAAATAGCACTAGTGCTTCCTGTTTAAATTGTGATTAAGATCTTTGAATGAATGGTGATGATCATGTTTGCATAAAACCATATGTTTACTGCATTTTCCACTCGCTATTACTACTCACTAGTAGCTTTTATTTATTTTGATGTAGCATTGTCATCTAAAACGCTTTAATAGAAACCTTAGAAAAGAGAAAAATATAGATAAGATCCGATTATGGCTTGAAAACAGGAATATGGTTTGTTTTATGTGTAGCAGATAAAAACTCAGAGTCTTGTTGTGAAGGCACTGAAGAGTCCATCCTGGAGAGCGAGCCGCCGCAGATTGCTGATGAGAACAGCTGCAGTAGTCACTTCTCGATTTCCGATTGCTTGAGAGCTCCTGAGGATCCTGACCTTCTAGACCGCTCCTCTCAATCCTCTGTTAACAGCCAGGAAGACGCCGGTACAAACATCAATCCACACAATCTGAACACGTTACATACCTACAGTCACATGCAAACAACATTAATCATAGACCAGAAAAGCTGATTTCAATTTTTGTTTTAATTAGAGTTCATCAGTTAGATAAATTGCTTTTAATTTTAATATAGAAATTTAATAATTGAGTTTTGTCTCTGAATTAGAACTGTTAAATGCAAGTTTGTAAAATGTAAAAGTTTTGCTCTAAAATATTCAATAAATATAAGGAGTATAAATGTTGTTTTGACACTGAGAGAAAATTTAATAGCAAATGAAGAAACTGATAAATCTGATGCCGATTGCTGTAAAGTGAGTTTTGTTCACAACATTTGACTAGTGTTTATGTGGCAGGTGAGGGGAAAGGAGTTGCCGATGTTGGTAAGACAGGGTCTGCAACACGCATGGTGACACGTCTGCGAAACCCTGACAGTAAATTAAGCCAGCGCAAGGTCATGCAAGACAAGGACTCCAGCTCGCAGGACAGCAAAGCACTTAAAGAGGTAAAAGTTTTCCTGGAACAGAAAATGCACCCTATTTTAAATCCAAGATTTGTGTCTAAAGTTATAAAATGTGTTTTGATAGCTAGATTGATTTACTATTAATATTGTGTATCTTTATTATTTTATATACATTTTTATTGATTGGCTATGTATACATTATCAGTGCCTGTTCTTTATTTTTTTCTTTAGACTCCTCTGCTGTCCAGCTTGGTTAGAAAAGACCCTGGGCTGAAGAGCAGCTGCAGCAGCAGCTACTTCAAGCTTGGCCAAGAGGGCAAATTCCGCGTCTACCATAACCAGTATAGCACAAATGCCCTGGCACTTAACAAGCACCAGCATCGCGAGGACCACGATAAACGACGGCACCTCTCGCACAAGTTCTGCTTGACGCCTGCCGGAGAGTTCAAGTGGAACGGCTCAGTGCACGGCTCCAAAATGCTCACCGTATCCACGCTGAGACTTAGCATCATCCAGCTGGAGAACAATATCCCTGCACCCTTTCTGCATCCCAACTGGGCATCGCATAGGTAGAGCGTTGTTATCGTTTCCTTCCAGAAATAAGTGGAATCTAGTGAGATCTTGATTTATGCTAGACCAACATATAGAAATGCCTGCACAAACAAAAACAAAAAGGATGTTTGCATCTGTTCAAGTGGCACCTGCTTTAACACTGCATTCTTTTGCTACAGGTCCAACTGGATAAAAGCCGTCCAGATGTGTAGCAAAGCTAGAGAATTTGCCTTGGCTTTGGCCATTCTGGAGTGTGCAATCAAACCAGTGGTCATGCTTCCAGTCTGGAAGGATTCATTAGGCCACACAAGGTCAGCAGATGAATGTATTTTCCCTTTGAAATTACATCCAAATAAGATTATAAATCTGTCTATGCTCTCAAGACTTTTAGCTTGATTCTTTGAAATGTGGACAAAGTAATTTTTGTAGCTGGTTATAATTAATGAACTTTTTTTTGCTTTAAGGTACTGCTGTTGTTTTTCGCTCAGTATTTGTTTTTGGCTTTATACTGGTGTAATGCAAAGGTTGAGCAGTGCTTTCTTTTCTCATACTCTCTTAGGCTTAATCGAATGACCGCTATGGAGCGAGAGGAGAAGGAGAAGGTGAAAAAGAGAGAAAAAAAACTGGAGGATGAAGAAACGTTGCAGCAGGCAACATGGGTGAAATACACATTTCCCATCAAGCATCAGGTAATTTCTCCATGTGCTGTGAATATATAGATCATATCCTGTAGGAATGGATACACCAAGTGAATCTAAAAATAGCCTTGTGCTATGCCTGTTTTTTATCGCTCCCCTATCACCATATTGCATAATAAAATATTCTGTCTAGTTCTCTAAATGTTGTGTGTTATTTTGTACTAGGTGTGGAAACAGAAAGGTGAGGAATACAGAGTGACTGGTTACGGTGGTTGGAGCTGGGTCAGTAAAACACATGTCCCACGCTTTGTCCCTCGATTACCTGGGAATACCAATGTCAACTACCGAAAAGCACTTGAAGGTATGCATTGTTTTATCTGTTTATTGCACATCTATTAGGATATAAATATTATTAAATATATTACAGCAGATTCACACAACTTTCCCTACTAGCCAGCAGTAGTCTACTGCAAAAATCTTCTATTTATTGGCCAATAGACTGGTAAATTAAAATGTTTAAAAAAATGTATTAAACTAAAGAGTTAGCATCTTTGCTTCACTGCAACAAGGTCCCGGGTTTGTTTTCCGGGCAGGGTCTCTTTCTGTGCCAAGTTTGCGTTTTCTCTTCACGATTGTTTTTCTCTGTGTACTCTGGTTTCCTCCCACAGTCCAAAACCATGTACATTATGTTGATTGGTTAATTGCCCATAGGAGTGTGTGTGGTTGTTCGTACCTACGACGGACTGGTGACTTGTCCGGGGTGTACCCCTACTTCTCAATGAATGAAGTTTTAAACTTTACGTATGGTTCCTGATAGGATTTGAAACCAGTATTGTGCCCTGCGGATGTTTACCTTCCTCACCGTTTAGTGTTGTGTTGTTATGAGATGCTTTTCTGACTGGTTTGTTTGTACAGTGTTATGACTTATCATAAATAAGTCAGGGGGCTTGTCCATTGTGTAGAGATATTGAAACTGTTATGCAATATTTTACTTTTGTTTGTATCAATAGTCGATCCTATTTAATTGATGCATATTTAAACTTCTCTTTAAACTGATTAATCTATTCATGGATATTTAATTAAAACTGCACATTATTCTGACCAGTATGCTGGAAAAATTTATTTATTCAGTGTATTTTTTTTTTTTTTAACTTGTTTTACGTTTTTAGAGTATTGCAATATATTGAGATTGTCATTAGGTGCTTGCCAATACTCTGATTTAGTGTCCACAAAAGTGCTTTTTATGTATTAGTCACACGTCCAATTTGTATAATTGCACAACTATAGTGTGCTTCTTTTATCACATTTTTATACATTTTTGTCTTTCATTTAGAATTTGTTTTTTAAGAAAATATTGTAAAATTAATTATCTAACATTTAGGGAGCAATATACGTGGTCAAATTGTTTAGGTTGACTTGTCCTAGATGTGTTGGAATATTTTTATTACTGTTTTTCTTTTTATTGTAGCGGCTATTGCTGGCAAGGAAAGTCATTGTTTGGAAAAAGGCCCAAACCCAATTTACGAAACCTCAAAGGAACGGGTATCTGGAGAAGAGCCAAAACTTAAAGTGAAAGATGAAGAAAAGCAGGAAAAGATGGAGGTGAACGAGAAGGCTGTGGCTCAGAGTGATGAGGTTAACAAAAATGAAGATTCTGAAAAGATGGACATTAGTGACAATGACCTCACTAGTGAAGAAAAAGGTATAAAAAAAAATCGACATTTTTAGTAGGTTTTGTTTCATTTACAGAATTTGATTGAAAATATGGCTTTTAATTTATTTTATGGAGATTACTGTAGTTAAATACTATAATTTGTTTATATATATATATTTTCCCTTCATTTGTATTGTTTGCAGTGACTGATAAAAGCACACCCCCATTGTTAAAGAATGATCAGTGTGTAAAAGAGGACTCTACAGATTCTGAAGAGACGAAACTTAGTGCAGCAGTCCAGCCACGGGTGCCATTTGAAGATGACGTTGTTAATGTCAGCCAGGGCTTCCAGCTCCGCACTGCTTACATGAAAAAGGGCAAAGGATCGAAGCTGGATGGTCTTCTTGAGCGGCGGGTCAAACAGTATGCATTGGAGGAGCGGCAGAGGCTTGAAAAACTCAAGCATGTTACAAAACCTACCACTGAAAATGGGTCAAAGGACAATCAGTCCCTGAATCCAACACATAAAACTGAAGGATCTTCTTTTGAAGCTACAAAAACTGTTCTATCTGATAAACCTGTAAACCCAGTAGTGAAGGAAAAAGACCCTGTAGTACAAAAGCTTGACTTTGACCAGGATGAGAAGGCAACACATGGTTTTTCAGAACAGACAGAAAATCTTGACGTTAGACTGGGATCCAATGTAAAGACTGAAGCTTCAGCGTCTTTTGTAGAAAAAGAACAACAAGCAGCACCGGAACCAGAAAAAACAGGGAATGGCACCTTAACTGAAGCTGATTTAAATGGAATCTCCCAGAAAGATCTTGAAGGCAGCCTTAACATAAACAACAAAGTAACTTGTGTAAAATTTGAGGTTTTACAAAAGAAGGATACATCTGATAACAGTTCAATGGGAGAGAATGGCTTAAATGTTGAAACAAACTTGCCAGTGCTTGTCAATGGGAGAGATGGCTCAATGGACTCTCCACCTGAAAAAATTCCCAACAATGTTAACTCAAAGGAAATAACTCAGGTTGAAGAGGAGGAGACAAAAACAATTCCCTCCAAAGATCTCCTAAAGTCTCTAATGAATGGTGATCTGAATCAAGACAGCCAGAACGAGGAAACTCAGTCGAATGAGGAAACCCGAAAGGATTGTAGTACTGATGGCATAGCGGAACCTACTGTTAAGTTACCTACTTCCCAACTTTCCCCAGCAGAAACAGTAAAGTCAGATAAAATGATAAGTAGCAGGGTGTCGTCAGTAGACACTCAGGAGGCTAAATTGAAAACTCTCAGCCCGTCACCCATTCCGTCAACGGAGGAGTCCAGTCTAAGTAGTGATGTAGCTGAAAACAGCACTAACAGTGGTAATTCGGTCAAGACTATAATAACA
Source organism: Pseudolaguvia tuberculata (assembly GCA_026260255.1). NCBI lineage: Eukaryota > Metazoa > Chordata > Actinopteri > Siluriformes > Sisoridae > Pseudolaguvia > Pseudolaguvia tuberculata. Next base: position 5,169,979 of record JAOTRA010000018.1, read on the forward strand.
CAAGTTACCACTCAGACCACCACTACAACCACACTTTCCACTCAATCCCACACAGTTGAAGCGTCCTGCCCACCTGAGGTTAGCGCAAACAGGAAAGGCTCGACATTAACTAAATTAAACGCGGAAACCAACATGTCTGTCTCTACTCTTTCCTCTACAACCACCACCACAGTAACCAAAGTGACAAATTCGAACCTTGAAGCCAAGATAACGGAGCAAAGCAAGACCATTGTCACAGCAACTTTTACTGATGCCAAATCAACACCCTTGAATATCTCTGTGACCTCAGTCACACTGAGTAATAAGTGCTCTACCAGAGACCGAGTGCGCTTAATGAAGTTCTCCCGCTGCAAGAAAACCCGGTCCGGTACAGCTCTGCCTTCATATCGCAAGTTTGTTACAAAGAGCAGCAAAAAGAGTATTTTTGTGCTGCCCAACGATGATTTGAAAAAACTTGCAAGGCGGGCAGGCATTCGTGAGGTGCCTATCTTTAATTACAATGCCAAGCCAGCTTTAGACGTCTGGCCCTATCCATCGCCAAGGCCTACATTTGGAATCACATGGAGGTATGTAAATATCTGACGCATTTTTTAAAACCCAGTTTAAATTTATAAATTATTTAATTCTTATTAGGTTCAATTTACAGTGGTGTGAAAAAGTTTTGGCCTCCTTCCTGATTTCCAATCTTTTTGCATGTTTGTCACACTAATGTTTCAGATCATCAAACAAATGTAAATATTAGTCAAAGATAACATGAGTAA